>JALIZF010001655.1:427500-533031 GCA_029948255.1 Telmatactis stephensoni
TTTTAAGGGCATTCAAAGCTACTTAAAGCTACACAGAATGGAGAGAAGTCAAAACAAGTGTGACGTCACTGGGAATTGAACTCGGGCCCTGTGGTTCAGAAGGCCGCGCACTGTCAAGCTTTGCTACACTTATCCCTCTGCTCTCTTTGGCAAAGAAACAGGTGGTCTTCAAAACTGTATACTGTAGCATTATGTTTTAGTATAGCAAATCTTTAAAACGTGGAATTCTGATTTTTCTTCAGGAGACGTATTTTAGCCAAACAGTTGGGCGATTTTGTCCATGTGTATGGAAAGGTACGACGCTCATCTGAGTGCGTTTGTTGTCAACACTGAGTTTGTATTATTTGACCGAGCTATCCTTTAACATGTCAAGATACTAAGGCTGCACAGCAAAAATGCCTCTTTGGGCATATAGATTTGTTCTCGACATTGTCGGGAGTTTGTTTTAAATCTAGATGCTAAAAAGGTGTGTGTGTGTCGGGGGGGGGGGCGCTCAAAGGTGGGGGGGTTGGGAGGTGGTGGGCAATTTGTCCCTTGCTCTGTTCAGGTCATTTAAACTTCCATCCTTCCCTTCTCCAAGGCTCTGGAAGGTAAGAAAATTGTTGAAGGCTTAGGAAAACATTTGTATCTATATTGAACGTTTTCTATTTTTACATTTGCAAGGAAACACTTCAAATCCAAAAACGACAAGAAATCAGTCGTACATATGGATTGAGTAAGAAAGACGAGGAAATCGACGAAATACCTGACGATGATTTCAAGACTTTCATGGCTATAGCCAGGTACTATTTGAACTTTAATGAATTCCTTCATAGTGAGTACTCCTGAAAGAATTAAAGGAGGCTCGAATTCCAGCCGTGATGTGGTCTGTTTATGAATTCTAACCCTCAGTACGGCTGGATCACTAGCTGACTCGGGGGAGAATTAACCAACCACGGCTGGAACCTAGCACTTCTCTAAGGTGGACAATTTTGCAATTTGTCTGTACCTGAGCGCCTTCTAAGAGTCTTTGAATTATTCCTCCCAAAGAGAGCATTCTATAAGCATAATTCTTTTTCTCAATATCCTTTCCATCTCTTGCTTTTGATTCACATATTTTCCATTCTCATTATCTTAATTAACTCCTGTACAACTGATTTTAGCTAAAGAGAAGACAAGGGCTTATTCTGGCTGTACCATTTTTGTACATTATATTATTTCACCATCTGTCCATTCATTTCCCGTTTCTCCAGTTTTTAAGACTAATTTCTCACCATTACTTCAAATGTTGTTTGTTTTTTAGTGAGACAGAGTTAGAAGACTTATTAACTCGATACACCAAATTAAACAAGAGTGCTAGTGTCTTCCTGGGCGGAGCCCCTGATAAACCGCGAGACGACGACAACAAAACTACCAGTCGTGTCGACACGGGATTGAACAGGCAAAAAGAGGCAGAAACCACGTTACGTATGCATTTAAGGAGGTACGAAAACAAATATATTTGCAGTAGATGTTGGGTAACGTCTATTTCCGTGTGACAAAATCTTTAGCTGTCGGGCCTAGGCCAACAAGGAGTAGAGTGAGAAGAACCCTCTTGCGATCTACTTCTGACTTCAGTACTGCATAATCAAAAAATTTCCCAGGATTGGAGGGTACACCTCTAGCTTCTTCCCTCGCCTTCACATTTATCAGAGCTCCGCTTCGCAGGGGGTAAAGCTAGGATAAACTAAGTGGATTAGAGGGAAATGAGGTTATCCACGGAACCGCGACTAACCACGCGCTACGAGGCTGTGCACTTATCAGACCTCGCTCATATGACGATAGGGTGACTCTTACACGAATTCTTTTGTTCTAGACTCCCTAGTGATTAGAGATCAAAAGAGCTGGGTCGCCCTATCTTCGTGAAAACAGCGATAAGCCCGCGTCTATCGGGAAAGGATTAGAGCAGATTTCGTATGAGTGTGAAACGGACTGCGCCGTACCATAGCCGTGTCAGTGCCGTGTTGTCTATAAAAACATTCGAAATTCGTGCCGTAACCGTGCCGTGACCGTGTGGTGCCGTTTTCACAGTCATACGAAATCTGCTCTAGAAACCAGACCATGACACAAGAGCCTACCATTGTTCTTGCTCACCTAAAAATGGATACCTGTTTTACTTTATTAGTGCTAGTACTACGCAAGTGGATAATAATTTTGCCGATTCACGTGAAGGTAGTTACAATAACGTATCGCTAGCTGAGAAACGTCGTCGCTTCATCTCTGCAGTAACGGCTTACGGATCGTCTGTGGCAATTAACAAGACTAAGCCTAGACCTGCTTCAGCTAAAATCACTTCCTCACAGGGTAATTACGATAAATTACATTTATGATAATTCTTAATATTACGCATGCTCTGATTGGTCAAGAAGCTTGTGCGATTCTTATGACGTCACAGAATCTCATGCGTGTTTTAATTGGTTGAAATATTTCGATCAATATAAAAACTAAGGGACTCCATTTTCCGCGCCTCTTTACTGTGATCACGCCAAAGTGTGATAAGAAAAACAGCTTTGTCTCGTTTCTCATTTTCATTGTCTTGATATGTTTAGGGATCGACAGGCCTAACCGTGTAACCAGGCCCTTCTCTGCTAAAATTCCGCGTGATCGGCCAAGCGAATCCGATGAATTAACGAGTCAACGAAAAGGTAAGGTGAAAAAAAGGCTTTGTTTCTCTCTTCCGCCCGCCCTTGTTGTTCCACAAAAATCCATTTATTAATAACGCGCTCCCGTTATTTGTTCCTCTAGACGAGCGACAAATGGCTGCTAATGAGCATGCCGTAGCCGTGGCTTTGCAACGATTGGCCAAGAGACAATCAGCTCGTCAATTAGCCTCTACAAGTTCTACAAACTGGCGTGATATTCTCAAACAACTAGACCCTGATAGAATTCCCGAAGAATCCGTTGACGACCGTTACGTCAGTCTTGTCAATCACGTGAACAGCATGGACGACGCACGTGCGCATCACATGCGCAGTGATACTAAATCACGTGATAGGCAAGCCAGTGCGAATGCTACTTTTAATTCTTTTGTGGACTTTGAACCCGACGAATCGGACTTGACATCGACTGGAGACGTTGAGACGGCGATGCGACAGCATGCGAACTCTCACCCTTCAACTTGGAAGTCGATACGAATTGACCTTCCCAGAGAATACGATGACACAGTTGCCGATCGTGAAGAAAAAGAGAAAAATGAATCGTTGGAGTTGAAAAAGCCGATCTCACGGGAGGACTACAATCGACATATACGAGTCTTAAGCCAAACATTAGCAAAAGAAAAGTTTTCTTTTGACCAGCCAAAAGTTGTACCTCGACCACCACCTGGACCGTCACCGGCCAGGAAGCACGTCAGTACGAAACGTATTGTAAGGTAGGTATCAGTTTGGGACGAGAGACCTCAAGGGTGGGGCTTCACGTGACTTTTTCCGAAGGTTTTCTTGAGAGCGCGCGGGCCAAATACGGGTCATATGATAAAGATTTTTATGTCCTTACCTCACAATGACATAGATCACTGACTGGCTTATAATTATGCATGTAATATTTGCTCGCAAACTGAACAGTTCTGGTAATAAACAAAGTTGTTGTTGTTGTTACCAGGCAGCCTGGATCCAGTTGCATAATACGTAACGTCGGACGTAACTGCTAACGTTTAGACGCGCGTTTTTAAAATTGGTTTAACTGGACTGAACGTTCAACGTTTACAGTTACGTCCAACGTTATATTTATACAACTGACCTCTGATATTCAGACGATTTGGAGCAGCCGGCTTTCCCGTCTGCAAATCAGGCTAGTGCCTAGTCCAGACCCAGGCCTCTTTTTACCCCCCTCCGCTTCGATAAAACAGAGTCCAGAAGAACTTGCATGCGCATGCGTTACATGAACCAATCAGATACTGTAAAATTTTGGTGTGGCCAGGTTACAAGGCTATGGTTCAATATGGCTGCTGTTTACGAAGGGTTGGACGAAAGGTTATCTGAATTAAATCAGCTATATGGGGCTCATTTTGAAAACGAATTAATTGAAGCAGTTTAGTATGCCTTCACTTGTACGAAGCACACGTTTTTACCCAAATTAGAGCAAATATGTATGTATGACTTGTCGAAAGGCCTTGTAACCAGATCACACCAAAACTTTACAGTGTCTGACTGGTTCATGTAACGCATGCGCATGCAATTTCTTCTGGACTCTGTTTTACCGAAGCGTAGCGGAGTAAAGAGGCCTGGGTCTGGACTAGCTAGTCCCTAGATTTTAGTGATAACATTGTTTTTGTTTCTAGACTCGCATCTTCAACTCAAGACAACAGTACAAATACAGCACCATATCACATCGCCAATGGTTACACATAGTAGCACATACAGTCAAGGGATATTTATCATTTTTTACAGAATATTTAATATTGCCATGCCCAGGTCACATAGTGAATAGTCTCAATGGATACTATGGGTGTAGGTTAAGGAGAACTGCCATGTTGGGATTGGGGTCAATGATTCACCATGTGGATGCGGAGAGGGTAGTATAATGGGGGCATGGGCAGGGGGTGATTATAGCCCCAGTCATTAAAGTCCCTATGACGCATATTTTTTTATTTTCAAACTTAGTTCTTTTTAGAGAGCATAGTGAAGATCTTTTTATCCTGGTTTTCCTTCCCCCATATTTTCTGAGATATGAAGGTTTCAAATGTCAAAATGCAAATTTAATGACGTCAGAGGAGGCAACACTGCAAACTTCTCATGGGTTTTACAAAACGAGGACTTCAATTCGAGAACCAGATTTTTCACTAAACAACAGGCTTTGCCAATGGAAATGAGTTACAAATGGAAAAATACGAGTAATTCTCTTAAATTCTCTCTTAAATTCTCTTGTTTTTGTATAATAAATGATTACTCCTCTTACGTCAATACATTTGCATTTTGAAATTTGAAACCTTTATATCTCAGAAAATATGGAGTGAGGAAAAACAAGATTAAAAGATCTTTACTATGCTTTCTATCAAGAAATGAGTTTGAAAATAAAAAATTATCCGTCATAGGGACTTTAAGAAGGTAAAGGTATCCCTCTATGCTTCCCTCTCTCCCTCTTCCCTGCTTGCCTTCCTTCTTTTCTCCCTCTCTCTCCTCAACTTTCTCCCTCCTTCTCTCCCTTTCTCCTTTTCTTCCTCTTTCCCTATGAAGTATTTTCATTTCTGCAACAAGAATATAAAGCTCAAACTCAAACCACTGACATTCTCTGCCTTCTCCCCTCCCCTTAACTGGCGATGAAAGGCTATGTTTTTTCCTTTTGGGGGGGGGGGGGGGGGGTGGTAGGGTCCACGAACAGGAACACTCTAGAAGCCCTTTACTGACCTACTGCCAACCTATCCAAGTCGATTTGAACTAGTCAAGAGGGAGTCTGCTTTATAAGGAGGCTGACTGCATAGACTTTCAATTTCAATGGACCATTTCCACAATATCTTCTAACATTAGATCTTGTAAAGATTCCTCCGCAGGCAACCCTTCATGGGATTCCTTTGTCAACCTGACCGAGGGGAATTGGCCCCCAACAAGAATTTTAGGACACAGGAAGCCCAAGAGGAGGCGCCTGCGGAGGAGACAAGATCTTGATAGATATTCGATTCTTTGAAATATTGTCGCTTTAGTTTTTCTGTTTCAAATCATTCAACTAGACCATATTTTGAGGCAAAATTTTACATTAAAGAACCACAGTTTGGAGCCATTCCATCAATGGCTGTCTTCACGTTCTCGTGTGCTTGTACGTCTACTTGTATGTGCTGGGTGTGTTCATGGACATATTTCGCTTTCACACATTTACCTTTACCCTCTGAGGCTCTCTCTCTCATTAGCTATTTGACCTAGTCCCATTTCTGTGTCTCTAAAGTGATACCTCTATAATTGATCCTACCAATAGAAATCGCTATAAATTGGACATTTGGTAAGTTTTGAGTTATTTGTCTCGTAGCTAAGAAAAATGAGTGTGTCACCGTGCTTGTTTTGGAAATATTGTATATCATAGACAAAGGTATTTTCGCGATTTAATTCGCACGAACTTTCGATGCATTCTATCTAATTCGATGATAAGTCTATCGGTTCTCGGAAATGAGTCCACGCTCAGTGCAGTACAGTACAGTACAGTACAGTATTTAAAAAAACGGCCACTTTATAAAAAACGGCCACTTTAGCGCGGAAACGATCGATTTTCGACACGAAAAACGTTATCTTTTCAGTGTTCCTACCAATAACTTTTTAATTTTCAAATACGTTGTATGAATCATTACAAGAAAGTGAGTTTTGAAATAAAAAATGGGGTCACCGTGCTCGTTCCGAGAAGGTACTAGGGCGAGTTTTACAAAACTCGCTATTCATCGCAGCAAAAATCCCACAAATGTTTCAAATAAGTATTTTTTAGTCGTAATTGGAATGAAATGCTGAGAAAGTCGTGATTCTGTGCTTTTTGAACCATGCGCGGTAGAGTGCGGGAGGCAAAACAGAGGAATTAATTGTTTTGCTTTACGTTAAATCATTTCGTTGTTATGACCTATGTTTCTTGGTGTCATGTTTCCGACCAAAAAACCTCAGTGTTCCAAAACAATTGAACCAGAGCTAACAAGTCTATGATGATTGCCCCCATTATTTCGTCATATTTACTTCCCCATTACAAGTAGGCTACGTAGCGGATGAAGCTTGGGCTTCCTGTGTCCTAATACGAAATAGAAATCTGTATTGCGATTTTCACTAAAATTATAAACACACACAGTAGTCTCTTAGATGAGGGTGAGATTGTGATATACACTTTGGTTGGTCACCATACGAGTTAATACGAAAAATATTCTTAGACACGTGATATCCTTCACCAGATACACGAAATGAGCTCTCAAACAGGCACCCCCCTGGACTTGTTATAATTTGAATCTGGTAAGCACATGCTGTAGTTAGGCCTTTCTTTTTATATACAATTCTTCCTATTCCTAAACCATCACCATCCGGAATTGTGTCAAACAGTTGTAAATCCTTCCCAGGCATGCTTTGCGTGGCGTGAACGACTCTTTCCAACGTTACATTGCTGCACTTGGATCTCACTGCAGTGTCTTCATTGAGTCTGCGGTTAATTTCTTCCACTACAGCGTTGGCACCTGTTTGCACATGCGTGTGTAGGGTACTGATATTCCGATGCTCGATACAGGGACAGAAATGACTGGGGACCTGCGCCTCAACACATGACCTTGTTCGGGGAATTTGCTGAAATAATGATATACCATGTTTATCGTTCGTGTTATCTCGGTGATCTTTTGTGTTATTTCCGTGTTCATCCGAGAAATATATCAAGTGACGAAACGTTGCATGTAAATCAAACGGTGAAATTAACACGTCATTGTTACCATGGAAATTGCTCATTTGTTGAGGAAACTTTTCTTTAAACCACTGAGGAAGGGTGATTGAGAGAAACGGCAGAGTTTCCTCCAATTTGCCTTGCAGTATCTCACGTACTCCACCAAATCGCGGTCCGTGATCACCCATTACCACAAGCATCGTATTATCAAGCAGTTTTTCATCTCGTAAAGACTTGAGAAACCTGGCAACATGTTGATCTGCTATCCCAACATAGCTGATGAATGGTTGATGACAAAGTTCAGACAGAAATGTGAAACCAAATTTGCGCTGTCCTTTATAGGATGTCATAAAACTCTTGAGGTAGTTGAGTTGGATCATGAATTGGATCTGTGATCCATGACAGAGTTTGCCATTTGTGTGGTACCAAAAGTTGTGTGCGTAGTGGTCTACTGGAGGGTTTTCAAATCCTAAAAGTCTCAGATGAAAAGCGCCTGGGAAAATAACATCGGGTATTAATAATGACGATTATACATACTAAGATGTCGGTAATTAACGTTCAAGTTTCATAATTTGAGGTAGGATCTAGGAATTAGTTAAAGGTAAAGCACTATATTTAACGTTGGAAGTTCCTTCAGCTAGAAACAAAGCTAGAAGCTGGTCTCCCAGGAAGTCGACGGTGCACTCATTCTACCCCCTTTCCATCAGTGCTCCGTTTTACGGATATTTAAAGCTACTTCAAGCTACACGTACGGAAAGGAAAGAAGTCGAAACAAGGATGTGAGGTCACTGGGGATCGAACTCGGGACCTCTCGCACCGAAGGCCGCGCACTAACCAACTGTGCCATCCTTGCTTCTAAGGATGGTATCCTTGCTCCTATGGATGGTAGGTAGTATGAAAATTAAAAACTGACGCAGCTGGTGTTGTGGTGGTGTTGATGATTGTGTCGTTGGTTGTGGTGATGGTGGTGGTAGTGGTTGTTTAGGTGGTGTGGAAATAAGGCTTCGTGCAACAGTTGCATTATTTGTCCACGATATGCAACAGCTGCATAAAAGAACTTTGAATTGAACTCAATTCTACTGCTGCAAATGTGCCTAACGTTGCACGCAATCTGTTTTAGCGGTGGAAATGATGGAGGATCTCTTATGTTGAGCCCAGTGTTTCAGAAAATGTTGCATTGTCTTGATCTACAGATCTACAGCGAGTTGCAGTGATGGTTGTAAGTAAAGTGAAGGTGATGATGATGACGCTTGCTCAAACATAAGAAAATGTCTTGATACTGCTAGTAAAATACAAGGAAATATGATGACGTAATGGTTGCCGTGTATCACTCTTACGTAGTGATAACGTCCTCATGACGCAATAGTTGGTATTGGCGACGTTACGTAAAACGTAATCCATGATATCAAAATCAATTTAAATACTTACCAATAGTAGAATCGTCTTCGCTCCACATAGTTGCGAACCCGTTTTCATGTAACTCTTTGAAGATGAACGGCCATGGATCTACTGGCCGTGCATTTTCGAAGCCTGTCCTTCCTTCATGTCGCTCACAATTCTCTTGTAAAGAAATTCCTGTCAACATTGCAGTAAGAGCTGGTGTGGTAGCTTGACCTACAATTGAGAAACCCTGGAAAATATCTGACTTGAGATCGTCCTTGAGAAATTGAAATGTTTCAGGAAGCATGCGTTGAAAGTGAGCCGCTGATGTAGAGTCGAAGCCCACGATCATAATATCCAGCGGTGCGTCCTCTCTTTGCTTACGCATGCGTACTGATGGCTTTTCAACTACTTTTGCATGTACGTCTGTTTGGGTGTGGCTATTGTTGAAGTGGACTGTAGCAACTAAGAAGTCGTTGTCAATCTTAGCATGAGTGTTGTTTGCTGATAATGTACTGACATTGCCAAATGAATAACCAAAGTCCTTGTCACCATCAGATGGTCGTAGAATGGGTTTGAAATCCACCCTTTGAACTCCATGCTCTAAGGAAACAAAAACCAAAATTTAATTAGAGATCATCTTTAAGGGTAGGTACAGTGCCATGAATTTCCATTTAGAGAGAGCACTACAAAATGAATTTAATGAACGGCAAATTCTTGCATGGCATCGGGTATGTACTATATTACTGTTTGGTGCGCCACCCCCTCTACACTACCCTTCACCATATCAATTTTCCCCTGTTGGTGACAAAGCTCTCCATTTCACTGATATAACTATACATAAATCGAAAATGTTTCACATCGATCTGACCAATATAAATCGTCGACAAATATAAATGGTTGACAACTTTCTTTTGAGCATGATATATGAGAAGACAAGATACTCGATCGATGGAAAACTTAATTTTCTACAATTTACCTTGTGCGTCGTCAGCCAAACTCAACACGCCTTTTTCAAACTGAGTGTAGAGTCTACCATCACATTGAGCAGGTTTTTGTTTGACAATCAACTTCATGATCGACGGTTCAAAAGGGTCAAGTACAGGTAGTTTACATCCAGTAAAAGTCTGGTTGATTTGCTGGATAGGAATGGCGCACACCAACTTGGTGGGGCCTTTCTGGAGAACTACGAAACAATAAATTTGTTAATTTAGCAGGCTATCTTTTTTATAAGAACAGAAATTAAACTAAACTTGGCGACATTTTCATGAGATTTAGGGAGGGTATGGGATGGAAAGTAAATATGAGACAGGGCAGTGCACAACAATACACGATACGGACTGTAGTTTCGCCCGAAATCCGCTCTGTCATTGTGATACACACCTGATAGATAATCTTTAAAAGATTCTTTTTTGATGTACAAATTCGTGTTGTCAGAATAGTCAGGGAAAGCGAGTTTGCTTTTCATATAGTAATATGTTGAGCCCGTGGGGGTAGTGGTACCAGCGACAAAACCTTTACACGCAGGAAGACTGTTGCACCGCTGCACCGCGTCACCAGTGTTAGTGGACAGTACTGTCTCCATATCACCAACATTTATCAAGTCTGCGTCAGGAACCTAGTATTAGGTAAGGGTTTAAAAGGGTTAGTTAACACATAGAGTCCGTTTTCCATTCGTTTGCACTCTAATAGATGCACAGATGACGTCAGAATGTGGTAAGAACATACTATCGAGTCAAAGGGTGTTTTCCGTTTAGTGGAACCAACCGTCTGTGCTCTAATAGATGCAGATGGTTGAAGTACTTTTTAACAGTACACCAATAAGTATGTAATAGCAGTTTAATAATTAACAAATGGATTCCATTTTTTCGTGCGTCTGTACTCTAATCGATGCACAGATGACGTCAAAATGTGGTGAGAACAAAAAAGTACGCCACGAGACGAAGTCGAGTGGCGTGACTGTTGTTCTCACCACATTTTGACGTCTTCTGTGCATCGATTAGAGTACAGACGCACGGAAAAATGGAATCTATCTGTTTTATATAATATTTATCGAAACATTCCAACCAATCAGAGCGCGCGTAAGATTCGATGACGCCATCTATGTGTGTGTGTACTCTAATCACACATGGTTTTTCGACCAATCAGAGCGCGCGTAATATGCCAATTATTATATAACACCTAATAAACCATGTATTCCAACCAGTAGCGAGTAAGAACAGAAGGACATACTGACCTCCCAGTACCCCTCCAGCGACGAGGGCTTGGGTATTAGATGACGGGCTCCCTGACTCAAAATATCGTAAAGACTCTTATTCTTCGGCCTTAAGTAGTTTGAGAGTAACTCATCCAAGGATGTTGGTGAGCTGTTGTTTTGGTTTCAGCTCTTGATGTTTGTTGACGTGTTGTTCTGTGAGGTGTTGTCGGTGCCTGGTTGGTCTCGTGATGCTTCGTCGATTTGACTTTATCTTGAAAAGGAGATAATGGACTGGGAGACCTGTACGCTGTTAACTGGATACTAGGTTTGTCGGGGATTATCTCTCCTGTGTCATCAGAATTAGGGTTGGGAGTCCTGTTATGGACAATATCTTCAGTATCAGCGAGTAAATCTTCTTGAACCACAACGGCTTGTGTGACCTACACAATATAAAGATTATCAGATGTTTGTTGGGTGTTTGGAGGGTTGTCCGGAATCACCATTAGATACCATTGGTGAAATATGCTTCACCAATGGTATCTATTAGTGAATTTCCACAGCAAGCCCATACAAATTGAATACGAAATCTAAATCATATTTCACCTACGGTATCTTAGTTGGTAATTTTACAGAGTGTTCTATTTCTCATGACCTTCCCTATATCATATTTATGAAATAGTGTCTCAGACTGTACCTTTAAGTATTTGGGAAGAAACAAGGTAACAAAGGTGGTGGTGTTGCCCCGGGGGGGGGGGGGGGGGGGGGGGGTTCTTTGGGGTCAAAACGCTAGGGATGATCGTCGGAAACCTCCAAAACGTACCCTAAAAAAAAACCCAAATGCCAAAATTTTCGACCCTAAAAAATACCTAACAGCTCAAAAATACCCCTAAAAAAACAAAAAAAACAACAAAATTTTTTTTTTCTAATAAAAAGGCAGTAAGTAAAAAAAATCGTCTCGTTTATTTTGTACCCCTAAAAAATACCATCTTTTCTGAAAAATCTTGGATTTTCTCTGACGACCCCTAAAAAATACCAAATCAGCGATTTCAACCCCTAAAAAATACGACGATCATCCTAGCACACCAATATAGGGAGTACACCCCCCGGGGGTGTTGCTCTTGTTGTGAGAGATGGTTTTGAAGCGGTGAAAAACAGTCTGTTGACAAACACGTCTTTTGAATACCAAGACATAACCTTATCCCACCGAAGTGAATCTTTCAGGCTGGTCAACATCTACAGACCTCCTTCTATTAATGTGGACTGTTTCCTCTCCGATTTTTCAACACTGTTGGAGCAACTTACAATATCGGGATGTCCAATTGTCATATCTGGTGATTTCAATTTCCACCTTGATGACTCTTTGAATAATGATGCATCGAAATTCTTAAATCTGTTGGATTCAACTGACTTAGTGCAGAACGTCACTGAGCCTACACACCAGCATGGTCACATCCTGGATTTGGTCTTGTCTCGTGAAGTGGATAACATTGTTTCAAATGTTTGCGTCAAGCCATCAGATGGAATCTCAGACCATAAGCTGATTGTCTGCAATATCAAATGCTCGAAACCCCCAGCATCAAAATTACTTGTTTCACACAGGGATACCAAGAAGATCAATCTGGAAGATTTGAAAGATGATATTTAATTATCTCTGCAATCCATGAATGCATCTGATGATGTAGCAGATCTTACAGCGCAGTATAACAACATGTTGTCAAGTCTGTTGAACCGTTACGCACCTGAGAAAAACGACTGGTAACTCTACGTCCACACGCACCGTGGTACGACGATAGTTTGAGAAAGGCAAAGCAAGAAAAACATCGCTCTGAGAGGAAGTACAGATCAACTGGTCTAGAAATTCATCGGCAAATGTTTGGCGATGTTTGTAAGCGATACAAGGATATGCTTACAGATTCAAAGACAAAGTACTACACAACAAAGATCTCTGACTCAGACCAAAGACAACTTTTCAAGGTGGTTTCTCAGATGTTCCTGTCTAAGAAAGCAACTCTACTACCAAAGCACTCTTCATTGGAATTACTTACTGAAGAGTTCAATAATTTCTTCACAGAGAAAGTCCAAGCAATAAGATCTAGCTTAGACGCTGATTCGTCGGACCTGAACATTATTGGTACACAAGAGGCAAGCTGTTCTAGCTCCTTCAATGAATTTCTACCTGTGACATCAACAACAGTTAGCAAGATAGTGATGAAGTCTCCAACTAAATCTTGTCTCCAACTAAATCTTAAATGTTAGATCTATCGGCAGCATTTGATACCATTGACCACACCATCCTGTTAGAGAGAATGAAGCAACGTTTTGGTTTCGGTGGAGTAGTTATCAGATGGTTTACATCATATCTGTCTAGCCGAAAGCAGTCTGTCATGGTCAATGAATGTGTATGTCATTCGAAACAGATCAAATACGGCGTCCCACAAGGGTCGGTTCTCGGACCGTTGCTGTTTGCTATGTACATGGCACCTATCGAAGATATTGTTCGCTTCCATGGTCTATCATGCATGGTATATGCTGATGACTCACAGTTCTATGTAATGCTGAATCCGTCTGATCCATCACCTGCACTTGAGAAACTGAAGACCTGTATCAACAGTGTTATGAGCTGGAACAAGGCTAACAAACTTCAGTGTAATCCTGATAAGACTGATGTAATATTCACTTCACTTCACGTTTTCTCAAGAATCAACCTATTGCACAAGTTAACATTGGTGGTGATGACATTGATGTCATTGGAAAAGTTCGAAATCTGGGAGTGGTGTCTTCGATTTCACTCTCAATTGCCGTGCTCATGTGAACAGTATCTGCAAGTCATCTTCTCTTGCAATTCGAAATATTGGTCGTGTACGAAAGTACCTTGCTAAAGATCAGCTCGAGAGAATCATTCATGCATTTGTCACCTCAAGAATCGACTATTGCAATAGTCTGTTGTTTGGCCTTCCATCATGTGATATTGACAAGATACAACGTCTTCAAAACACAGCTGCTCGTCTACTTGTTGGGGCTGGCCCAAGAGACAGAATATCACCTATCCTAAAGGATCTTCATTGGTTACGAGTAAGACAGCGGGTGGAATTCAAAGTTCTACTAATTACGTATAAAGCCTTGCATAATATGGCTCCCTCTTACATAAGCAACATGCTGGCTCACTACACTCCCAAACGAACACTCCGCTCTGCAAGCAAGTCTCTATTGGACAAGCCTAACAAGATCAAGACAGTGACATATGGAGAAAGAGCCTACTCGTTTGCAGCACCCAATTTATGGAACCGAGTCTTCCAGAGTACATATAAGACATGCTGAGACTGTAGAACGTTTTAAATCACTTTTGAAAACATATTTTTTCCTTGAGCCATAAGTAACTTAAATTAACTTTTAAATTTTTGTTTCATTATTATTATTATTATTTTGCTCTTTTTTATCATTATTGTAAAAAGCATAGAGACGTCAGTTAGTTATGCGTTTTTTAAGAAACTATTATTATTATTATTAAAACACATTTTACCAATGGTATCTTGTGGTGATTCTGAACATGCTTGGAGGATACTGAAGGTTGCTACGTTAGACAAGTCAAAAGGTTTTATCGAATTGGATTGAAATGAATGTTGATTAGTAAAAATTGTATTCTTGGAAGAGGGTGTTAATGGGGTTTAACAGTTACCTGAGATTAGGCCTAATAATTAGTAGCTAACTGATAATTGACATTTACTATTCTATTAAAAATTCGTAGTTAATCCTGTTATTATAAACTTCATTATTTTGTATATATATTTCCATTCTGTATTTTCTTGTATATTAGATTGTATTCTTTGTGTGCAAATAAAGCAGTAACAGTAACAGTAACTGACGTTTTAGGACAAAAAATAGAAAACTGACGATTGGACAAAAAATGAGAGTAGGACCCCCATCGACACCCTCTTGGAGGACGACAATGAAAATTAAAACCAGTAAATGTTAGAAATCTTCCTGAAATCGAGAGGTTTGTGATTTTGTCAGACCCTCCACATTTCTGTGGGAAAACGTTACGCTCTCTTTGCATTGGTGATGTTACTGTTGGTGGGATCGATGTATATTTGAGGGAAAACTTTAGAACAGTAAAAGAAACATGAATTACATTAAAAGCTGTGGGCGAGTCTTGAGCAAGTAAAACGCTGAAATGGAGAAAGATATAGTAGAACAACTGCAACTTGATCGCTATCTTGGCACGTTTTAATTTATGCAACGCTTTTGGTCATTTTTATGATTTCTAGATGACTAGTTCTTACCTGATTGAGTGATATCGTCGTCGATGTATGTAGTATTTGACATACTATCACCATGAGCCCAAATAAAAGAAGCACAGTAAACGCTTTAGGCAACACTGAATACATTGTCCTATTGATAGGCGCTCTAAACCAACCTGTAAAACTAGAGATCTGTAGATTGATCTTAGTACTCTCAAAAACACTTTCCACCACTTAGAACTAATTAAAGGGACACGTGGTTACGATCCGTGGTCATGCGCAGTAACCACATATACTTTCTCTTCTCTGGAGAAGGAAGGTAAAGGAGCAGGAACCCCTTTCTCAAAAGACCAGATAACTTTACGGACCCTTTAACTTATTCGATATATTTAGGTTAACGGGTCCGTAAAGTTATCGGGTCTTTTGAGAAACGGGCCCCAGGGTGTAATTTAACAATTATATCCATTTTTAAATCGCTAGCAAATCCTGCAATCTGATTGGTTAAAATGGGTGCAATTAATTTTCTAATTTGCATCTTGCTACTTGAAATCGCATCTTTTTTCATTTTTCGATTATATTTACACGACCCCATAAGCGCAAGCTTTAACAAATATTGTAAAGTAAGTAAAGTAAAGTAAACGACCATATTTTACGTCGATAACTCGTGACAGTAATTTTGGTAACTGATAAACTTGAGGTCGACGGTGCGCTCATTTTACTCCCCTCTCTCCATCAGTGCTCCGTTTTAAGGGTATTTAAAGCTAATTAAAGCTACACAGAAAGGAAAGAAGTTGAAACAAGGATGTGAGGTCACTGGAGATCGAACTAGGGACCTCTCGCACCGAAGGCCGCGCACTAACCAACTGTGCCATCCTTGCTCCTTGTGTTTAAATAAAGTTGATGTATGTGTGTATGTATATAAACTTAACGCGATTTTGAGACGGCATTATCGGTTTATAATGACGGCCAGTTGGGAGAAAATATATTCGGTATTGGCACAGCGACAGAGTCAATATCTGAAATGATATATTTTATCCCAACGCCGTCATTATAAACCGATAATGCCGTCTCAAAATCGCGTTTAGTTTTGTATCGCGATTCTAACTATTTTTTTGCGAAGATAAAAGAGAAAAGTTATCATTTTGAATGATTGAACGCGAGATTCTCTTTACCTGCAAAGTTGTAGGAATTTCAGTTTCCATGGCAACTTATCAATTTCTTTACATTTGATGCTTTTGGAGAATTCTTCTTGCTGTTTCTTCAACACAGGCGAAAAACTGACAGACATGTTAAAGTGAAAGTTTGTCAAAATATAGCTTCAAGCTAAAGGAATGATGCTGAAAAGTTATTGAAAGGTATTAAAAAGTTAGTCACCACTAGTGTATTCCCCGTTTATCTTATTTAAAATTAACGTTTTTGTTTCATCCTTTTTCAAACAATACCGTTTTGTCTATATGGGACAATTTGTTTGTTTTGCTGCCAAAAAGTACTTTTGCTATGACTTTGAAGTCATTGAAGCCAATAGTCTAACGAAAGCGAAATTACCGATTTTATTTATCAGACATGGTTTTGTTTACTCAGGATGATTTCTTTTTAATTGTTTTCGTGAATATTCTTTAGTTATTTTTATCTAGTTTTAATAGGCTCAACAGATTCCAGTTCAGTTGGCTTTTCGCAGTAGTCGTGTGTAACTGTAGTTCAACTTAGCGGTTATTTTAATCAAAATATGTCATTGTTTTCGGTCATTTTATTCACGGATATTATCTAAAAAGTTGTTTTATATTTGCAGCTCAATTTTGAATTGTTTTAAGTAGGTTTTTGTGATTTTGAAGAAAGCCACTTCGATGCAGTCCTCGATGCTTGGGCCGATCACGAGCGCTGATTTCGAGACGACATTATCGGAAAATAATGCTGTCTCCCTGTAGATCAAAGTGATAGGAGAATCGCGGTACCAATAAATAAGGCTTTTATTTAAGCATAACGTACAACTCTCTTAGGGACTGGTCATTATTTACAGGGGGGGGGGGCTGGTGGAAATGAAAAAGGTAATGCTCAATTTTTGATGACCCCTCCCCCCTTTCTACATACATACACACATAACATTCTTACAGAGTGAGCGTAAAAATCTGTGGCTCCCCCTCTATTTCCACCAGCCCCCCTGTAAATAATGACCAGTCCCTTATTTGATTGGGATTTTAAAATGGATATTATTAAGTGGTATATAATTAAACTTCGTGTCGTGCAAGAAATCATACTTAATTGTGATTAACAAATTAAATTGCTACGCGTTCGTGCAATTTAATTTTGTAATCCCTCGTGTGATTTCGGCACAAATTTACACGCAACTCATGCAGTTTGATACCATTATAGAAAAACCCAAAAGATTTTGTACTATCCTTTAAACACTGTATTCCACTGTATAGTATTTGAAGGATTTACTACTATGTAAAGTATATAAAAACAGCAGGCAATTTCAGTTGGATTGCCACACAACGTGCTTTATTGGTGTTGCTATAGAGACTACTTGTAACAAGCAAACATCTTTGATAGATTAATTAGGTCTTTGGTGGTGTGGAGAAATCTACAGAGGCCTTGTCGTAATTCTAATTACAGCTCGTTTGATAATAATAATAATAATAATAATAATAATAATAATAATAATAATAATAATAATAATAATAATAATAATAATAATAATAATAATAATAACAATTATTATATTTTGAAAATAATTCAAGAGTTTTGATTGGCTAAGAGCCACCGGATAAATTACCATAGTCGCCGGCTAGCTGCCCAAATTTGGAGTTATGAAAATGTTGAAAACCATTATTCGAAGTTATGACGTAATTTTCTCGAATATGGAAAATTAGCTTGCGGTATGACGTCACGCTAATTTATGCGATTCATGCCAAAAGCGGGAAAACAACAACAACATGTATTCTTGTCAACAAAGCACAACTGAGTAAGAATTATAAAACAATAAAAAATAATAAAAAATAATAAAACAATTATTGAATTCGTTTCTCGTAGGATATGGGGAATTATTAAGGCCTCGGTTTGTGTTATCTGCCTCAGCCTTCGGCTTCGGCAGATAACACAAACCTCGGCCTTAATAATTCCCCATATCCTACTCGACCTCATCCAATAATTGCTTAATGTTTTCAATGTATTGTCTCTTCCCACTCTATTTCATGAATTGTAATCCATTGTCCTGCCTCGATTAGCTTTCACTATTTGCAGGCCATTGGAATGTTTGTATATATATTTTGTAAAAAAAGTGAATAAATCTGAAATCTGAAATCTGAATCTGAAATGTATTTTTTTACTGATTGTTATATAATAATCCTTATAAATGACACCTTGTAATATTTTGTAATTTTGATATTTTGTAAAATCTCCTATAATAACCTACATGTATCTACCCCGATGGTATACAAATAAAGATGATGATGATGATGATGATGATGATGATGATGATGACTTTCCCCGGGTCGGTTTCAAGAGATGGTTTTACGAAAACTAGAACTACTTTCTATTCCTGCAACAGTGTGTCGCGAACAAGCTTCAGGACGAAATTTCAGCGTGTAACACTCCTTATGAAACTCGTCTCGCATCGGCGATCGACACAAGTTTCAGATAAAAGTTTCAGCTTGTAACAGCACCTTAAGTTGGTTAAGTCGATATGCTCAAAATTCTTTACATGCAATATTCTAAATTTAAATCTCACCGTATGCTTTATACCCTGCCAGATACTTTGCATCCCTTCGACTGGGCGTGGTTTTCTCTTAAAAAGGCAACCAGCACGTTGCCAAATAATATACTTCAATGGAGGTAAATGCTAGATCATCCCAAGGCCGTAGGCCAAGACCAACTTATTTACTGCATGCTTGATGAGGTTTTCGAATTAATTGTGGATAAATAAGAGCAATGAATTTACTTGGAGCTGTTTACTAAATAAACTATTTATACAACTAACGTGTTAACCGATCATTCATAGAAAAGTTCCAAAAATTCCGTCCTAAGCATCAACTTAACTCGTAACGTAATAGTTAAACCCTTTCCATACTAGCAACTTTAAGGACAAATTTTCTACGAGAAGGTTTAATGACAAGTAAATTAAATAAAGTTTTTAGCCCCCATCTCCCATCTCCCTTGGAAGAAGTTAGCCAGAGACTCTTGGAGATCAAAGCAAACCGAGCCAAGTAGGAAATATAAATGAATGTTTACCTTTATTGTGCTCGTTAACGTATCAGCTTCAGGTCCTCGATTTAACCAAGTTAACCCATCCAACCCGCTTAAATCCCAGGACTTAAATATGACACAATAAAGACTGGAGGATCTACTGCTAATTGTGTCATTGCGTGAGCTCGGTGATCTGGGTTGCTAGACAATTTGACCACTTGTACAAAAATGTAATTTGAGACAGTGTTTAAGGATACACGGGACACAAAATTGCTTCAAATTACTAATTTTTAGAAAACGTGCTGTAAGGTTTTAAAATTAGGGTATAATCTTCATTTTATAAGAAAAGCAAATTAAAAAGTTTTTTACAAAGCGAGTTATTTCAAAAAATAATCACCCCTGTGTAAATAAACCTTAATCCTTTGAAAGTTAAAATCATGCTTTTCTCGGGAAGAGTTTTTAGATAAAAATGCAACTTTAAAAGGTTTATTCTCCCTCGGTAATCAATCAATTTCAATGATATTTGGCAAATTGATTCAAAAGATATTTATCTTCCAAAGTGTGTCTGCGTTTCCTTTTTTTCTATTCTTTCTTTAGATATGAGGCATTTTGTGAAAAGGGCCCCTAAAAACACATATGTCGAACTTCAAAATTCAATTCAATCAAATTCCGAGACTGCGCATTTTTTTCGGTACTTGATAATTCCCAAATTAATCAGTTTTATTGGGAAAAGATATAAGATATGTAAATTTTGGTCTTTAGGCTTTTAGAAAATGTATATTTTATTAGGAGTTAACGTAAAGTAAGCGCGCCACTAGGTTTCAAAGTGAAGTACTCGATTGTGTCCTGTGTATCCTTAATTAGAGTACGTTGTATGTTGAGTTCTAACAATGAACGAAAGTCATTTAGTTTCATGTGAAGTGAAACTCAGTCATTAAAACAATCGAGTCTAATAATACATGATTTGTTACTGTCACACAAAATTTGTTACTGGAAAGTATTCAAGAAACAATGTTTATATCAAAAGGTCATTTCATTGTGGGTCACCCCTGGGGTGGGTCACTAAGTCCCTATCACCTTTGTTGTTAGGCCATCACGAAGAATGCTAACAAAAAAGGAGGACATACATCATCTCCATTGTTGCGTGCTTCATCAATGGTTTCATGTTTTCGACCAAAAATGTTCAGTGTTCCAAACCAAATTCACTTTTAAACCAAGCCTAAGGTTCATGTCGCGTCCCCTGAGCCAATGGAAGGACCCCCCAAAGTTTGTTGTATTCTGGTGTGTATCTTCGTGTTATAGTGTCAATGACGTAGTGTCATTATTGAAAATTTTGACCAATCGAATTTTATTATCAAAAATACTAGGTGTTGTGGGCATGCCCTCCATTCCTTTCCTTTCCCTTCTCCCTAATTTCCTCTCCTTCCCCTTTCCTCTCCGTCTCCATTATTAGAGCCAGCTAAAGAGTGGCCTCTGGCAACCAGCTTGGGCTTCCTGTGTCCTAATCATGTTTAACTTGTGGATACAAAAATTACATGAATCTAGATGAATTTGTACATTTTCACTAAGGTTATAAACACACACAGTAGTCTCTTAGATGAGGATGAGATTGTGATATACACTTTGGTTGGTCACCATACGAGTTGATACGAAAAATATTCTTAGACACGTGATATCCTTCAACAGATACACGAAATGAACTCTCAAAAAGGCACCACCCTGGGCTTGTTATAATTTGAATCTGGTAATCACATTCTGTAGTCAGGTCTTTGTTTTTATATACAACTGTTCCTATTCCTAAACCTTCACCATCTGGAATGGAGTGAAACAGTTGTAAATCCTTCCCAGGCATGCTTTGCGCAGCATGAACAACTCTTTTCAACGTTACTTTGCTGCACTTGGATCTCACTGCAGTGTCTTCATTGAGTCTGCGGTTAATTTCTTCCACTACAGCGTTGGCACCTTTCTGCACATGCGTGTGTAGGGTGCTGATATTCCGATGCTCGATACAAGGACAGAAATGACTGGGGACCTGCGCCTCAACACACGACCTTGTTCGAGGAAGTTGCTGAAATAATGATATACCGTGTTTATCGTTCGTGTTATCTCGGTGATTGTTTGTGTTATTTCCGTGTTCATCCGAGAAATGCATCAAGTGACGAAACGTTGCGTGTAAATCAAACGGTGAAATTAACACGTCATTGTTACCATGGAAATTGCTCATTTGTCGAGGAAACTTGTCTTTAAACCACTGAGGAAGGGTGATGGAGAGAAACGGTAAAGATTCTTCCAATTTACCTTGCGTTGTTTCACGTTGTCCACCAAATCGCGGTCCGTGATCACCCATTACCACAAGCATCGTATTATTAAGCAGTTTTTCATCTCGTAAAGTCTTGAGAAACCCGGCAATATGTTGATCTGCTGTCCCAACATGGCTGAATTTTTGATGGCAGAGATCAGACAGATATATGAAACCAAATTTGCGCTGTCCTTTATAGGATTTCATAAAACTCTTGAGGTAGTTGAACTGAATCATAAATTGCATCTGTGACCCATGACAGAGTTTGAGACGTGGTGGGTAAAACCAAAAGTTGTGTGCGTAGTGGTCCACTGGAGGGTTTTCAAATCCTGAAAGTCTCAGATTAAAAGCGCCTAGGAAAATACAATAGCAGATATCGAAAGATGATGATGATGACGATGACGACGATGATGATGATGATTGCTATTATTTTTATAACAGATATAAATGACAATGGCTAATGAAAGCGTTGACAAGGTTTAGCTATCGGGAAAATTGCCAGTCAAAATTCTGGAATTACGAAGATAACCATTGATAGTGGCCGTGTGGTACATTTGTTTTTGGGGTGTGCCGGATTGTGATTGTGCTGTTGGTTGTGTGTGTAATAATGACGATGATGATGATGATGATGATGATGATGATGATGATGATGATGATATGATGATAATGATGCAAGATCAGCACGTCAAAGTTTTGTTTGATTTGGGATGTTATTCTTTGTCGAAATTAAAATTGCCCCGGGGGGGGGGGGGGGGGGACTCCTATATATAAGAGGACGGGGATGCTCGTCGGCAATTTTGGAAATGACCCCTAAAAGGTACCTGAGTGGGAGTGGCAACAATTGATTTCTACCCCTAAAAGGTACCAATTCAAAAACAATAATAAAGAATTAAAGTAATGAAACACTTTGTGATCGATATGCTTTGAGGATTCAATTCAGATCATCAAAATCGTCCCTTTCATGCTTATTTTAGGTAGTTTATTTACCCCAAAACAGTCCAGCTATGTCTCTGGTAGTCCAATTAAGTCTGAGACACCCTAAAAGGTACCAGATTGCAGATTTTGTCCCCTAAAAGGTACGACGAGCATCCCCGTCCATTTACGATCGGATTCCCCCCCGGGAAAATTGCGAACCAGCAGAGATCGAAAAATACCAGGCGTTCTTCGTGATTGCGCGTACATCTGTTGACGATTTTCAACCTTCAGAGTAAAGACAACACTCTACGAACTTAAGGCGATTCCTCTGCAATAGATCCTACCAATAAAAATCGCTTAAAATTTAATATTTTGTGGGATCGATTTGAGTTACTTATCAGCTCGTAACTAACAAAAAATGAGGGGTTACCGTGCTCGTTTAGGAAATATTTGGTTTGATAGACAAGGGTATTTTAGCGATTTAGCGCGAATGTTCGATGCATTGTGGCTAAATCGTTGATATGTCTATCTGGTCTCAGAAAAAAGACTCAGTACTCAGAGTTAGCAGTATTTTAGTAGAAACAGGTTAAACAGTAAAATATCTCGCAAGAAAGCTTTTGACTTCGGCAAAGGGTATTTTTGCACACTTTCACAGCTTTTAGAGGGCAACACACCCACCGAATTGTTCGATTTTTGACATTCTACAGCGCTCAGATGTACATAAAAAGCGTCGAGTTTTCCATGTTCCTACCAATAACTTTCCCTAATTTTCAAATATGTTATGTGAATCATTGCAAGAAAGCAAATTTCAAAATAAAAAATGGGGGTCATCGTGCTCGTTTGCCAGATATTTTGTGAAGCATCGTCATTAATAGGGCTAAAAACGTCACCTTTTCGAGATGGGAATGGGGAGAAATATCACGCCAAAGATTAGGAAAAAAGTCCCAAATTGAGTTTTTTTAGGGTTTTTTACCTTAAAAGAAAATGCTCGTAAAGTCGCGATTTTGTGCTTTTTTGAACCATGCGCAGTAGGTGTGCGCGGTGCAAAACAGGGGAATCACCTTAAAGGAGCACTTGGATAAAAATCAATGGAAATTGAGAATGACTTGAAACTCAGTGAAACCTTTGTATACGGCACCAATAATCACCATGAAGCAATATTTTCTTGACATTTAAGGTGGCCCGTACCTATTGATTTGTTTGTCAGACATAAATTTTAATCGCGTCTTTTTACATCAAAGCCTTATCCGATTTCTGAGAAATTTGCAGCCATTTGTCTACAAGCCTTGAAATTTGTACCGATAATGATTTTTCTGCGAATTAGATCAAATAATTCGAGATATCAGACGATTTTTACAAGTAGCTTTATGAGAAAAATTGGTCATAAATCTAAAATTCTAAGGTGAATTTTTTCCTATTTCGTTAATCCAGTATAAAGACATAGACTACATACAGCATGAATCGCGCAAATTTAATCCTTAGAAGTTGCGATACAAATTTGCGCTGCCTGTTACGACGCAAAATTATGTAGTCAAAACTACGGCCAAAATCTCAACAAAATTTCAACCATATCTGCTATAAGAAAGACAAATGCCTATTGTAACTTGTGAACAAAAAAAGAAGACATGAGAAGCTAAACGCCAATGTTATCCTCAAGCAAACTTGGGGAGTAATTTTTGTAGCCACGAGGTGAACGTTGCGAGTTTGTATCCTCGACGTCTACAAATTCTGTCGAATTTTTTCGTGAAATTTTCTAAGTATGGGATAGAACAAGATGTTAACATACCTGCTACCAAGTGTCGTTATCTTTGCTGCACTAGGTATAATTCAGTAAGCTTCAAAAGTAAGCAACTACATTGAGTCGACGTTTGAGCTACCAAGGTAAACCCTCATGGTTTGTTAATTTATTCAAAACAACACCTTGCTATATCTGTTGCAAAATTCCACACGGGATTTAGACTTTTGGGAACAAAGGCAGTAGTTCTCTGACTCCAATTGCTTCTGAGTCTAAATCCCGTGTGGAATTTTGCAACAGATAGTAAGGTGTTGTTTTGAATAAATTAACAAACGATGAGGGTTTACCTTGGCAGCTCAAACGTCGACTCAATGTAGTTGCTTACTTTTGAAACTTACTGAATTATACCTAGTGCAGCAAAGATAACGACACTTGGTAGCAGGTATGTTAACATCTTGTTCTATCCCATACTTAGAAAATTTCACGAAAAAATTCGACAGAATTTGTAGACGTCGAGGATACAAACTCGCAACGTTCACCTCGTGGCTACAAAAATTACTCCCCAAGTTTGCTTGAGGATAATATTGGTGTTTAGCTTCTCATGTCTCCATATTTTGTTCACAAGTTACAATAGGCATTTGTCTTTCTTATAGCAGCTATGGTTGTTGCTGTTTTTGAAATTTTGTTGAGATTTTAGCGGTAGTTTTGGCTACATAATTTTGCGTCGTAACAGGCAGCGCAAATTTTGTGTCGCAACTTGTAAGGATTAAATTGGCGCGATACATGTTGTATGTACTCCTCTATGCCTTTATACTGGATTAACGAAATAGGAAAATATTCACCTTGGAATTTTGGATTTATGACCAATTTTTCTCATAAAACTACTTTTAAAAATCTTCTGATATCTCGAATTATTTGATCTAATTCGCAGAAAAATCATTATCGGTGCCAAGCTCAAGGCTTGACAACAAGTGGCTGCAAATTTCTCAGAAATCGGACAAGGCTTTGATGTAAAAAGACGCGATTAAATGGCAAGGTTTTTAGCATCTAAATTGTGAGTAAAAATGACGTCATTATTATTATGACTCAGCCCTATTGTTCTTTTAGGTTTTAAACCAAACTTTCTCTGTGATAATGAGCTTATAATGTAGATTTTTGTCGGACATTAGCTGGATATTTAACTATATTAATCTTCATATAGAAATAATCAGTTTTCACCCATTTTCATCCAAGCGGGCCTTTAACTCGAAACTGCAACGACGAACGCCTGGCATGTCTCGATCTCTGCCACACAAAAACTGTTCTGCTTGGTGTTAAAACAGAAGGAAGCCAATAATCGCTGCGTTACGCTTGCTTGCTTTCTGGGGGAACTTGATAAGCAATGGTAACATGACGCAATGGTTGCTAATGGCAACTGTTACAGAAAACAATCTATTCACATTTATGTCATATTTACCAATTTCCGGGTCGTCTTCGCTCCACATAGTTGCGAACCCGTTTTCATGTAACTCTTTGAAAATGAAAGGCCATGGATCTACTGGCCGTGCGTTTGGGAAGGCCGTCCTTCCTTCATGTCGCTCACAATTCTTTTGTAAAGAAACTCCTGTCAACAATGCATTTATCGCTGGTGTGGTAGCCTCGCCTACAATTGAGAAACCCTGGAAAATATCTGACTTGAGATCGTCCTTGAGAAATTGAAATGTTTCAGGAAGCATGCGTTGAAAATGAGCCGCTGATGTAGAGTCGAAGCCCACGATCATAATATCCAGCGGTGCGTCCTCTCTTTGCTTGCGCATGCGTACTGATGGCTTTTCAACTACTTTTGCATGTACGTCTGTTTGGTTGCGGCCGTCGTCGAAGAAGACTGTAGCAACTAAGAAGTCGTTATCAACCTTAGCTTGAGTGTTGCTAGATGATAATGTACTGCCGTTGCCTAATACGTACCAATCGTCCTTGTAAACTGCAGATCGTACAATGGGACTGAAATCAACACTTTGTATCCCATTTTCTGATAAAACAAAACAAAAAATCTTAATTAATCGTGACCATTTTTTAAAGGTTGTGACAGTGTGATCTAAGGGCTTGTTTTCGCCAGCAACGGAAGCAGAAACTGAAGGATTATACGCAGACTCAGTTTGCACTGTTAATTGTCCTTTTTGATGCCTAGATTAGAAATGCAACACTGAGTCCGCATATGTTACTCTTCCGTTTCTGCTTCCGTCGCTTGTCAAAACCAGCTTTAAAAGCCTGGTTTTCAGGAGCGACGGTGGCAGAAGCGGCAGCATAACACATTAATGTTCTCGTGAAAACTGCTCATGATCAACAGAAGCAGAAACGGAAGCCTCACTCGAATGCTAATAGAACTTTTTTCCATGCTAATTCTCTTGGAATAAAATTCGACAGAGGGAAGATGAAATACTGGCCTAAAGCAATTAGTTTTATCTCCCATGAGAATTTTCTGATTGGTCTGTACTTCAGTCTCTGCTTCTGCTCGCGTTGATCGGTTTTCGCGTCAACATGAGTGACAGAAGCTGAAAGTGAACCATAAGATGTAACCGTTCCATTCCTTCTGCTTCTGCTTCAGTGTCCTTTTTGCTGATTTTCACGACGACGGAAGACTGTTATGCTTTCGCTTCAGCTTTCGTCGCTCGTGAAAACCATGTTGGCTTAACTCTAGCAAGGTAGTGCAAGTGAGGGTGCTTGTGTATGTAGAGAGAGCGAAGGTTAAGGAAGGGTGTGGAATTGACAAGAGGGGATAGAAAATGTCATTTGAAATCGGAGTGGTCAGAGGTAGATTCAGAATTGTTCTTCAGGAGTGGGTGCTGCGTTATAGAAGAGACTGTCAGAAAACTGTCAAGAGCAATTTTACCTTGTGCGTCATCAGCTAAACTCAACACGCCTTTTTCAAACTGAGTGTAGAGTCTACCATCACATTGAGCAGGTTTTTGTTTGACAATCAACTTCATGACCGACGGTTCAAAAGAGTCAAGTACAGGTAGTTTACATCCAGTAAATGTCTGGTTGATTTGGTGAATAGGAATGGCGCACACTAACTTGGTGGGGCCTTTCTGGCGAACTACAAAACATTGAATTTGTTAATTTAGCAGGCTTTTACTTTATTAGAACAGAAACTTAACTTAGCGGAATTTTCAAGCGGTTTAGGGAGGGAAAGTGTGGGGACGTAAATTATGAAACAAGGCACTGCACAACAATGCACGATACGGACTGTTTACAGTTGAAGCCCGTTAAGTCGAACTCCAAAGGGAAGCTTGTTTGTGTTCGAGATAGCGGGGGTCGAGATAACCGATAGAAATTGACTTAAAAGATGACTCAAGGGAAATGGGTTTGTGTTCGAGATAGTGAGGCTTTCGAGTTGGCAGGGTTCTAGTGTAAATCCACTCTGTCTCTTGGGTGAGCTTAGCCTCCTCCGCAGGCAACTGTTTGCTTTTTCGCTTTGGGCCTCCTATGTTAAAGACACGTAGTGGCCCCCTTTTCGTCCCCAGTCTTTTTTCTTCTCATAATTTCGCACAGAAAGCCCAAAAGGTTGGCTGGGGAGGAGTCTAGGGTGAGCTGTTGTTTTGGTTTCAGCTCTTAATGTTTGTTTACGTGTTGTTCTGTGAGGTGTTGTCGGTGGCTGGTTGGTCACGTGATGCTTCGTCGATTTGACTTTATCTTGAAAAGGAGACAATGGACTGGGAGACCTGTGGATGTCCGCTGTAGACTGGATACTAGGTTTGTCGGGGATTATCTCTCCTGTGTCATCAGAATTAGGATTGGGAGTGCTGTTGTGGACAATATCTTCAGTATCAGCGAGTAAATCTGCTTGAACCACAACGACTCGTGTGACCTACAAATTATAAAGATTATCAGATGTTTTTGGCTTTTTCTTTCCTCCACTTGAAGCTGTTTATAAATTAACACATGGAATATATGCACCGATCCTACGATCCATAGATACTGTTGCTACGTTGGACAAGTCAAATTGTTTTATCGAATTGGCGCCTTGAAATGAATGTTGATAAGTAAAAATTGTATTCTTGGAAGAGGGTGTTAATGGGGTTTAACAATGAACTGAGGTTAGGCCTAAAAGTTAGTAGTGAACTGATAATTGAACCTTTATAATTAACTGACATTTCACTTTTCTATTAAAAATCGTAGTTATAACTGACATTTTCGGGCAAAAAAACAAACAAACAAAAAACAAAAACAAAACAAAACAAAACAAAAAATAGAAAACTGACAATTGGTCAAAAATTTGGTCATTTTTATGATTTCTTGATGAGTTTTTACCTGATTGAGTGATATCGTCGTCGATGTATGTAGTATTTGACATACTATCACCATGAGCCCAAATAAAAGAAGCACAGTAAACGCTTTAGCCACCACTGAGTACATTATTGATAGGCGCTCTAAACCAACCTGTAAAACCAGAGATCAGTAGATTGATCTTAGTATTCTCAAAAACACTTTCCACCACTTAAAACTAATTGAAAGGACACGTGGTCACGACCTGGTCATGCGCAGTAACCACTTACCTTGTCTTCTCTGGAGAAGGAAGTTAAGGGTGCAGGGTGTAATTAAACAATTATATCATATCCATTTTTATATCACCAGCAAATCCTGCAATCTGATTGGTTAAAAAGGGTGCAATTAATTTTCTAATTTGCATCTTGTTACCACTTGAAATCGCCCCTTTTTTTCATTTTTCGATTATATAAACGAAACGCGATTTTGAGACGGCATTATCAGTTTATAATGACGGCTAGTTGGGAGAAAATATATAGTCAATTGAAGAAATGTTGTCGGATCTAATAACATAGAAGCTGAGACCGAAATGGTGCATGGGATGTCAATAATTATATTCTGATTTATTCATTTAAGCTGCAACCGATAAAAAATCGAAGCCAAATGGCCCGCCAACCCAGGTCCTGCATACACTTTTGGCATGGCATGGCAACTTCTTTTTGAATAATAGCAATGAATTTGCTTGGTGTTGTCAGTTACTAAATACTGACTATTGATACATGCAACTAACGTGTTAACCGATCATTCATATATAAAGGCCCGGTCAAACGAGAAATGTTGGATCACCCAACAAATTCTTGGGTGGCCAAACGGCCGTAAAACAACAACCGCAAAGTCTATTATGGTTTATAAAATCACCAATGCGTGCGTCCAACATGTTGGAAAGACCGGCCAAACGGATCCAACATCGCACATCCAACACGAGAACAAAAGAAATGTTGGATGATGTTGGATAGAAAGTTTGACGGACTTCAAACTCCATCCAACATGTGGGGTGCTCCATCCAACACCATCCAATGACAAGGTGGCCAAACGACAAAATGTTGGATCGTCTAACAATGTTGCATGGTGTTGGGTCCCCGGGGGTTGGGTCATCCAACATTTCTCGTTTGGCCGGGCCTTAAGTTCCAAAATTCCGTCCTAAGCATCGAATTAACTCGTAACGTAATAGTTAAACCCTTTCCATACTAGCAACTTTAAGGACAAATTTTCTACGACAAGGTTTGATGACAAGTAAATTCAGTAAACCTTTTAACTCCGATCTCCCTTGGAAGAAGTTAGCTAGAGACTCTCGAAGATCAATGCAAACCGAACCAAGGAGGAAATAAACATAAAATGCTTACCTTTTTTGTGCTTTTTTCAGCTGCAGGTCCTCGATATAACCAAGTTAACTCGAAAGTTAACCCATCGAACCCAAATAAATCCCGGGACTTAAATATGGTACAATAAAGACCGGAGGAGACACCACTAATCAGAAAGGGTCGAGAGTACAATCTTCATTCTGTTACTGCGTGAACTCGGTGATCTGGGTTGCTAGACAATTTGATCACTTTTACAAAAATGTGGTCTGCCACCGTGTTTAATATACTAGAGTCTACTTTGTGTTGAGTTTTCAACAATGAACGAAAATCATTAATTATTGTGTGAACGTGCACGAAACTAAGTCATAAAAACAATCGAGTGTGATAAACACCGGTTTCTGTATTGTCGAGATTTTAATTGGCCAACGAAACGTCTATAAGAGACAAAATCATGCCTTTTAGATTGGTCTCTGTTTTCAGATTTATGTACTTGCAGGTTTTTTGAAGAAAAGAAAAGAAAAGAAAAGAAAAGAAAAGAAAAGAAAAGAAAAGAAAAGAAAAGAAAAGAAAAGAAAAGAAAAGAAAAGAAAAGAAAAGAAAAGAAAAGAAAAGAAAAGAAAAGAAAAGAAAAGAAAAGAAAAGAAAAGAAAAGCTGAAGAAGAAGAAGAAGAAGAAGAAGAAGAAGAAGAAGAAGAAGACGACAAAGGAGCAATATAGCAGAAGTATCAGCTGCAGCAGCAACAGCTGACTGTCCAGATTTTGCCAAACGATGACGTAGTACCGTGATATAAGGCAATTTTATAGCTTCAACCATAAATGTAATAACTTTGTAGTCAGTACCGAAGGACTTGGAAAAACAAAAATAATTATGTGTAGCCTGCGTAGCGTTGATGACACTAATCTACTTTATGCAAGCAAAGATTTAAAAACTCTGGAATCGACAGTTAATAATGAATTCGAACTGACAAATGTGATTGGTTGACTGCAAACAAATAAACTTTGAATATCAAATTTTGTCATTTTCCGACTATAGGAGAAAAAAATAGCTTCGCCGGCCAATAAAAATTAAAGTTTTTGATAATGCAATAGGTGAATATATATATTTAGAAAATATAGAATACGTTAAATATCTAGGCATATTGATTGACAGCCATCTCTCCTGGAAAATTGATTATATTAGTACAAAAATAAGTAAAACAATTGGACTTTTTCTTAAATTAAATTTGTTCCTCAAGACACTCTAATCACTTAATCTGTACTTGTCACTAATCTATCCTTACTTGAATTATGGTATCTGTGCTTGGGGCCAAGCATCAAAATCGTTACTTAACAAACTTCTGATTTTGCAAAAACGTGTCCTCAGACTTATCTTTTTTGCTAACCGAAGAGAAAGTGCCATTCCTCTCTTTATTAAATCAAATATTCATCATGTATTGTCAATCAGTCGCTAATCTTGTACATGATGCTGTCAATGAAAATTGCACCAAAACGTATGTCAATTATTGTATCAATTAGAGATATTCATTCATACAACACTCGTTCTTCGGCCGCCAATATATTATATACTCAGTCAGCGCGACGACTGAACACTCAACTAGTTCAATTCTTTTTCTAGTGTTGGTGTAAGATTGTGGAACTCACTTCCATGTTCCATCAGGAATAGTTCAATTCCAAATTCATATTTAAGAAAAAGATAAGAAATTCGCTGTTTTCCATATTATAAAACGAAGAGAGCTATTTCGAAATCGAGAGAGCTATACAGATTTTCCCTGATTATTTATCTTAAGTTCTTTTCTTAGAATCCTTCATGCTATGATGAAAAGTTACAACCATTGTCTTTTCTTCCTTCTCCTCTCAAACAAACAAACAAACAAACAAACAAACAAACAAACAAACAAACAGACAGACAGACAGACAGACAGACAGACAGACAGACAGACAGACAGACAGACAGACAGACAGACAGACAGACAGACAGACAGACACACACACACAGACAGACAGACAGACACACACACACACAGACAGACAAACAAACAAACAAAAATAGCACATTAAGATGTTCTCTAAGATATATTTCACGAATAGGCCACGTTCGATATGTCAGCATTCTAGCATAATAGTGAGGCTTCCAGGAATAAAACGATGGAAATACCACCAAACTATAAGAAAGCAAGTGGATAAAATGGTGTGAATTCTACACTAACGCTGTTAGGTTGTGATCTATCTAACTAATTTTTAAACCAAAATTCTGAAAATATGCCATTGGGTACAAACGTCATTTATGGTACATTCAGTTTATTCCTAACACTAATAATACTCGGGAGTCATATTTTGTTTCTACATGACGTACCATCCGATATCCAAGCCTCGCAGTCAAGCCGGAATGTTAAGATCTCTAACGTGGGCTAATGATCCATTGGCCTACGTATATATATAGCTATTTCAATTAACGTTGTCGCTGAAAAGCCTAAAGGCTAAATAAAGCCTTTCAAATATCTTTTGTGTACTCACAAACTTTTCTGTAGGCCACCTCGGAAATTAAGGAATATGTATCCAAGTTGTAGAATTTGCAAGCATACAGGGAGTTTTTTATTGTAATGATGTCACGGTGATAAAATTTTTCATGAATTCCGCTCTCAAAGCTTTAGGCTTTAGGTTTTTTTTCAGCGCCAACGTTAATTGAATCAGCTATATACGTAAAATGAATAAATCTGAAAAAGAAAGTAGTCACACTGGCCTTATATAATTCCCCTAGAGACCAGAATTTCTCAGACAAACTGAGCAATAAATCTAGGGCAAAAAGCTGCAAGAAGCTTTCCAAGTTTTTTGCCATACTCACTGCGGCCTAACGCAAATTCTGGATATGCGTTTTTCTATAACATGAGGACATATCTATATTTATTCCGTATGATCTATCTGTTTCCGAGATCATATGAACGTAGTCCACTTTTCTTAGTGAGAAGCTCAATGTAAGATATGCCAAAAGACTGAAAGTGAAGCTCTTTAGCTCTTTGTGTTATATGTCAATCACGTGTCATTATTGAAAATTTTGACCAATCGAATTTTATTATCAAAAATACTAGGTGTTGTGGGCATGCCCTCCATTCCTTTCCTTTCCCTTTCCTCTCCATCCCCATTATTAGAGCCAGCTAAAGGGGCTAGGACCGAACGTGGCCTCTGGCAACCAGCTTGGGATTCCTGTGTCCTAACCATGTTTAGTTCGTGGATACAAAAATTGCATGAATCTAGATGAATTTGTACTTTTTCACTAAAGTTATAAACACACACAGTAGTCTCTTAGATGAGGATGAGATTGTGATATACACTTTGGTTGGTCACCATACGAGTTGATACGAAAAATATTCTTAGACACGTGATATCCTTCACCAGATACACGAAATGAGCTCTCAAACAGGCACCCCCCTGGACTTGTTATAATTTGAATCTGGTAATCACATTCTATAGTCAGGTCTTTGTCTTTATATACAATTGTTCCTATTCCTAAACCTTCACCATCCGGAATGGAGTGAAATAGTTGTAAATCCTTCCCAGGCATGCTTTGCGAGGCATGAAGGACTCTTTCCAACGTTACTTTGCTGCACTTGGATCTCACTGCGGTGTCTGCATTGAGTCTGCGGTTAATTTCTTCCACTACAGCGTTGGCACCTGTTTGCACATGCGTATGTAGGGTACTGATATTCCGATGCTCGATACAGGGACAGAAATGACTGGGGACCTGCGCCTCAACACATGACCTTGTTCGGGGAATCTGCCGAAATAGTGATATACCGTGTTTATCGTTCGTGTTATGTTCGTGATCTTTCGTGCTTTTTCCATGATCATACGAGAAATGTATCAACTGACGAAACGTTGCGTGTAAATCAAACGGTGAAATTAACACGTCATTGTTACCATGGAAGTTGCTCATTTGTTGAGGAAACTTTTCTTTAAACCACTGAGGAAGGGTGATGGAGAGAAACGGCAGAGTTTCTTCCAATTTGCCTTCCACAGTCTCGCGTACTCCGCCAAATCGCGGTCCGTGATCACCCATTACCACAAGCATCGTATTATCAAGCAGTTTTTCATCTCGTAAAGTCTTGAGAAACCCGGCAACATGTTGATCTGCTATCCCAACATGGCTGAATGATTGATGACAGAGATCAGACAGAAATGTGAAACCAAATTTGCGCTGTCCTTTATAGGATTTCATAAAACTCTTGAGGTAGTTGAGCTGGATCATGAATTGGATCTGTGAGCCATGACAGAGTTGGTGTTTTTCTGGGTAGTACCAAAAGTTGTGTGCGTAGTGGTCTGCTGGAGGGTTTTCAAACCCTAAAAGTCTCAGATGAAAAGCACCTGGTAAAATATAACAGGTATAAATGACAGTGGTAACGACATCGTTGGCAAGATTTATTGATCGAGAAAATTACCAGTCATAAAATTCTGGAATTACGAAGATAATCATCATTGATGATGGTTGTCGTAAATTTGTTTTTGGTATGTGCCGGATTGTGATTGTGCTGTTGTTTGTGTGTGTAATAATGATGATGATGATGATGATGGTGATGATGATGATGATCCAAGGCAGCACGTCAAAATTTTGTTTGGGATTTTGTTGATTCTTTGTCGAAATTAAATCGCGAAGCGTGCGATGTTCCAGGTGTTCCCAGCAGAGATCGAAAAATACTAGGCGTTCCTCGTTGTAATGATTCCGCGTACACCTGTAGACGATTTTCAACTTGGGAGGAAAGATGACCGTAGTAGCACTCTACGAACTTAGCTCGAATCCGAACGACAAAAACTGCAACGAGGAACGCCTGGTATGTCTCGATCTCTGCCACACGAAAACTGTTCTACTTGGTGTAAAAACAGAAAAAAGCCAATAATCATGACGTATACAGTTGCTGTGGGGAACTTGATAAGCAATGATAACATGACGCAAGTGTGTACAGAAAACAATCTATTCACATTCATGTCAAATCTTTACCAATTTCCGGGTCGTCTTCGCTCCACATAGTTGCAAACCCGTTTTTATGTAACTCTTTGAAAATGAAAGGCCATGGATCTACTGGCCGTGCGTTTGGGAAAGCTCTCCTTCCTTCATGTCGCTCACAATTCTCTTGTAAAGAAACTCCTGTCAATAATGCAGTCAGCGCTGGTGTGGTAGCTTGACCTACAATTGAGAAACCCTGGAAAATATCTGACTTGAGATCGTCCTTGAGAAATTGAAATGTTTCAGGAAGCATGCGTTGAAAATGAGCCGCTGACGTAGAGTCGAAGCCCACGATCATTATGTCCAGCGGTGCGTCCTTTCCTTGCTTACGCATGCGTACTGATGGCTTTTCAACTACTTTTGCATGTACGTCTGTTTGGGTGTGGCCATTGTTGAAGTGGACTGCAGCAACCAAGAAGTCGTTATCAACCCTAGCTTCAGTGTTGCTAGATGATAATGTACCGCCATTGCCTAATTCATAACTTAAGTCGTAGTTAGCAAAAGATGGTCGTACAATGGGACGGAAATCAACTCTATGTATCATATTTTCTGAGGAAAAACAAAATAAAACAGAATTTTAATTTTTTGGTTATCTTAATGGTGACTATTTTTTAAAGGTCGTTGTATGTGTAGTGCAGTCTGATCTAACGCATTACTCAGCATTTATCCCGTCAAGAGGTAAGGGCTGGATTTCACAAGCGACGGAAGCAGAAGCGGAAGAATCATACCAAGACTCAGGCCCCGTCTGTAAATTCGCTTAAAATTTTGATCGTTTACATGTTTGAAACATGTAAACGATCATCCGCACGAAAAAGCTCATCATTTCCACCGTAAATGCTTATTTTTAAAAACGCACTTCAAAGTGAGTATTTTCGTAAACGCTCATCGATCGTTTCCGTGTGGACAGTCGTAAATAGCTATTTTCGAAAACGCTAGGTAAAAATGGCCGCCAATATAGTCACTGCGCATGTTCCGTCATTAGTGCCCAGGATCCACAAGGCAGTTTTCACAGCGTTTTTATCGTTCACGTGTGGACAGGCAAAAACGAAGTGAAAACGAGTCGTGTACATAACGTTTTTGGTGTGGACGGGGCCTTAGTATGCACTGTTCGTTAACCCGTTAACTTTTTTCCACACCTAGGTGGCAAATGCAACACCGAGTCTGCGTATGTTGCTCTTCTGCTTCTGCTTCCGTCCCTCGTGAAAATGGACCGTAAAGCCGCGTTGTTTTCACAAGCGACAGAGGCAGAAGCGGCAGAATAAGACCTTTATGTTCTCGTGAAAGCAGCTCAACGGAAGAAGAAACGGAAGCCTCACTTGAATGCCAATAGACCATTTTTCCATGTTAAGGGTGTACTGACATATATCGTTGCTGTGCAACGGTTGCTATGCAAAATAGGGTCTTCTTTTGGCCGGCAAAATTGAATAGGCACACGCGCACGCGTTTTTGGCGGGTATCATTTGACTTCCGGTAGAGCAACGCACACCTGACAAAAAGGACTCATTTTAGTTCTTATTGCGCATGCGCGGGACACTTGACTTCCGGTTTCTTTAAAAAGCTATAATCTTTGCGGGCAGGTTTTATCAAAAGGAAGTGTTTTTTCAATATTTATATTCTTTACAGCCTTTTCTTCAAAGTCGAGCATGGGATTTGCGAAAAATTAAGAAATACGAAAGTTATTGGCATAAGTCGCTCATTTTTGACGTTCAAAAAATCCTAAAATGTTTATTTGGAAACCATTCTTAAAACCCATGCTCGATTCTATGCACCTTGGTCTCAAAATTAAAATAATGCATTTTAAATTCTCAAATATACAGTGGTGAAAAAAATTATAGCTTTTTTCTGTGTCTATGACGTCACATGATGACGTCATACAATGGCGTCATAAAATGCGAAAGTTCTCTCAGGGAAGACAAACTACAAAATATAAAAGCGATATGTCAATTTGGTGGCATTTTATAGAATTTTCAAATTTCCCTAGCAACGGACCATTTTTATATGTCAGTACACCCTTAATTCCCTTGGGGAATAAAATTGGACATTCTTTAATTGTCATCATTCCCAGGAGAATGAATCGAACAAAAATGAGTGGTCAGAGGCAGATTCAGAATTGTTCTTCAGGAGTGGGTGCTGCGTTATAGAAGAGACTGTCAGAAAACTGTCAAGCGCAATTTTACCTTGTGCGTCATCAGCTAAACTCAACACGCCTTTTTCAAAATGAGTGTAGAGTCTACCATAACATTGAGCAGGTTTTTGTTTGACAATCAACTTCATGATCGACGGTTCAAAAGGGTCAAGTACAGGTAGTTTACATCCAGTAAAAGTCTGGTTGATTTGGTGAATAGGAATAGCGCACACTAACTTGGTTTGGCCTTTCTGGCGAACTACAAAACATTGAATTTGTTAATTTAACAGGCTTTTATTTTATCAGTTATAAAAGAAACTAACTGGGAGAAATTTTCAAGTTGTTAAGAGAGGGAAAGGGTTTATGTAAAGCAAAGTAAAGCGACCATATTTTACGTCGATAACTCGTGACAGCAATTTGAGTAACTGATAAACTTGAGGTCGACGGTGCGCTCATTTTACTCCCCTCTCTCCATCAGTGTTCCGTTTTAAGGTATTTAAAGCTACTTCAAGCTACACAGAATGGAAAGAAGTTGAAACAAGGATGTGAGATCGAACTCTGGATCTCTTGCACCGAAGGCCCCGCACTAAACAACTGTGCCATCCTTGGGTTGGGAAGTAAATTATGGCACATGGCACTGCACACGATGCGAACAGTTTACGTTAGAACCCCGCTTAAATCGAACTCCAAATGGAAGCTTATTGGCGTTCAAGGTAGCGGGGGACCGCGATAACCGATGATAATTAACTGAAGACAGTAACATAAGGAAAATTGGTTTGTGGTCGAGATAGTGAGGTTTTCGAGTTAACCTGGTTCTAGTGTAAATCCGCTCTGTCATTATGATACGCACCTGATAGATAATCTCTAAAAGATTCTTTTTTGATTTGCACATTCATTTTCGGTTGCTGGCTGTCCTCGAGAACTACGAAATAATGATTTTTTAAATTCTATTATAACAGAAACTAAACTGGGCGAAATTTCCAAGCGGTTATGGGAGGGAAAGGGTGGGAATTATATGGAGGCTTTCCTCGATTTTCATTTCCCCATCCTTCTTCTTCCACAAAGTCTTGCAAGCAAGCGGAAGAGAAATTTCAGAGATAATTCATACATGGGAATAAACGGATATATGTCTATAGGATAAGCAGACATTTGAAGAGACATTTAGGGGATAGTTCACGACGGCAATCATTCATTAGCTAGGTACGTGACAGCTAAAGGAGTGAAAACATGACTAAAATATAACTTCGATTCCCAAGAGAATGGAATGCTTCTTCATTTGGATTAGACTTGCTCCAAGTCTCGCTCGCTATTTTTTTCTGTTGCTTGGGCTTCCTGTGTTGTATTCGGATTTCAAATCGGGCACTTGCGATTACGACACATGAAGCCCAAGCAACGGAAAAATAAGGAAGTCCAAGCAAAACAACAACAACAACAACAACAACAACAACAACAACAACAACAACAAAACAGCCACCAACCAACCAAACAACCAACCAACCAAACAACCAACCAAACAAACAAACAAAAAGACCAAACAACCAAAACAAAACAAAAATTAACGAGCGAGGCTTGGCGCAAGTCTACATTCATAATGGATAAGATAATTGCGTTGACTAATCCTTTTTTCATAGTCATCAAAAATCCGCTGTCATTGTAATACACACCTAATAGATAATCTTCAAAATACTCTTCTTTGATATACAAACTCATCCTCTCAGAATAAACGGGGAAAGTGAAGTGGCTTTTCATGTAATAATTTCCTAAACCCGTGGGGGTAGTAATACCAGCAACAAAACCTTTACAGGTTGGTAGACTGTCACATAGACGAACTGCGTCACCAGGATTAGTAAGCTGTAGTGGCTTTAAATCACCAGAATGCGTCAAGTCTACGTAAGGAACCTGGCATTAGGGAAGAGAATAATAATGTATTTATGCTTTATATGTTAACATTTTCCGTGCGTCTGTACTCTAATAGATGCACAGATGACGTCAAAATGTGGTGAGAACAAAAACAAGTGCGCTACGAAACAAAGTCGAGTGACGTGACTGTTGTTTTCATCACGTTCTGACGTCCTTTGAAATAGCCGAATTTTAAGGAGATATCTGATTGAGAAATGACTATAGGACTTGAGCAATACTGAACTATAGGAAGTTTCATCAAAAATCTTTTGGCTCAAGCATATTAAGGCCTGGGTCAGCAGTCAAATCCTTAAACAAAAGTATGATTTTTAGTATCAGCCTACACACATATTCAAACAATTTGAAATTTGGCACATCAATAGAACTTGTGTTTCTTGATTGCCTTAACTCAAAATATTTGTGAAAGACTAGTCACGTGATCAGTTATTCGTAGAAAATGTAACAAATCAGTGTTTTAAATACTAGGTGGCCAGTTATATTGATATACAATAGCAGATACCCTAAATACAGTTTAATTTGAAAGCATGAAAAAATCACGTTTGGAATGGATGACTAACATTCTTCATTAAGGAGATATAGTATGAAACAGGTCACGTGACCAGATGATCAAATCACTTTTTACTCATTATCTCCCTAATAAAAATCGAAAGCCAACCATTCCAAACGTGAATTTATAAAGCTTATTATGATGTGTATATTCATGGTACTATTAAGGGTAGACAACCTACACTCGCCACCTAGTTCAATTTTTTCTATTTTCCAATTCAATGACGTCATAAGTCTGGTGATTACAATAACTTTTACGGTAAACACTTAAGGATGTAAAATACAATTCTTAGACTGATTTGTGTCTTATACAACCAAAAACCTGTCAAGATATTGAGAAAAATAGCTTTTCTCAGATCGGCCAAAAACCCAGGCCTTAACATGCTTTTGAGGCCGGATAGTTGTGTGGATTTTTTTTGTGCATAAAAAATATGAGTACAGACGCACGGGAAAATGGAATCTATTGGTTAAATAACACCTGATAAACCATGTATTCCAGCCAATAGTAAGTAAGAACAGAAGGACATACTGACCTCCCAGTACCCCTCCAGCGACGAGGGCTTGGGTACCAGAAAATGGGATTCCTGACCCAAAACATCGTAAAGGCTCTTGTACTTGTCTGGGAGTAACTCATCCAAGGATGTTGAGTAAACTGTGGTTTTGGTTTCAGCTCTTGATGTTTGTTGACGTGTTGTTCTGTGAGGTGTTGTCGGTGGCTGGTTGGTCACGTGATGCTTCGTCGATTTGACTTTATCTTGAAAAGGAGATAATGGACTGGGAGACCTGTGGTTGTCCGCTGTAGACTTGATACTAGGTTTATCGGGAATTGTCTTTCCTGTGTCATCGGAAGGGTTGGGAGTCCTGTGGTTGTGGTTTTCCGTTGTAGACTGGATACTAGGGTTATTGAATATTGTAGCCTTATGAAAAGGAGGCATCATTGATAGATTGGGTTTCCTGTGGTTGTGGACAATGTCTCCAGTATCAGCGAGTAAATTTGCTTGAACCACCACGGCTCGTATGACCTAGAAAATATAAAGATTATCAGATGTTTTTTCTCTCCTTTACTTGAAGCTGTTTATGAATTAACACATGAATACACCGATCCATAGATACTGTTGCTACGTTGGACAAGTCAAAACGTTTTATCGAATGAATGTTGATTAGTAAAAATTATATACAGTTTTATGTATCCTTGGAAGATAGCAATGAAAAACAGAGCCAACAAATATTAGAAATCTTCCTGAAATCGAGAGGTTTGTGATTTTGTCAGACCCTCCACATTTCTGTGGGAAAACGTCTCTTTGCATTTGTGGCGCAATCTGTTGGTGGGATCCATGTAAATTTAAAACAGAAAAAAGAAACACTGGATTACATTAAAGCTGCGGGTGAATCTTGAGCAAGTACAACACTTCAATGGAGAAAGATCAGGGCCGTAGCCACCATTTCAACGTACGGTTTTTTAAAAGTTGGTCCGTTTTTTTCGCTTTTCTACACGAATTCATGCTTTTAAAACTGTAATAACAATGGTTCCAACGGTAAAAGTTGATCCGATTGAAACCTGACTAACCGCACCGGTGGCTTCGGCCCTGAAGATATAGTACAACAAATCCAACTGATTGCCATCTTGGCACGTTTTGTGCAACACTTTTGGTCATTTTTATGATTTCTTGATGAGTTTTTACCTGATTGAGTGATATCGTCTTCGATGTATGTAGTATTTGATATACTATCACCATGAGCCCAAATAAAAGAAGCACAGTAAACACTTTAGCCACCACTGAGTACATTATTGATAGGCGCTCTAAACCAACCTGTAAAACTAGAGATCTGTAGATTGATCTTAGTATTCTCAAGAACACTTTCCACCACTTATCCAGTCTAATTCGTTTGAATTTGAATTAGATTTAATATCTCGTTAAGAATTCTTGTTGGTAGTGCCATGTAGTGTAGAGGGCAAACGATAGTGCACAATAGTACAATGCTCTCAAATTAAGTATGAAACAACACTAGCCGGCTTAACTGTTAAAAATAGAACTAATTAAAGGGACACATGGTCACGACCTGGTCATGCGCAGTAACGATTCTCCTTAATTCTCTTCTCTGGGGGAAGTTAAAGTAGCAATTAAATCCATTTTGAAATCACTATAGCAAATCCTACAATCTGATTGGTTAAAAACGATGCCATTAATTTCCTAAATTGCATCTTGTTGTTACTTTAAATCGAATCTTTTTTTAGTTTTTTTTCTCGAGTATATCAACTCTCTTATTTAACTGAATTGGGATTTCAAAATGGTTATAAGTAAGTCGTTATTAAACTTGGTATCGTGCAATTTTGGGCCAGAAATCATACTTGTGATGTGCTACGCAGTCGTGCAATTTTGTATAATCACTCGTATAATTTCGGCCCAAATTCCACTCCACTTCGTTTAATTACCAGTATTAAATATGATTTTATACTACCCTTTAACTACTGTATTCCACTGTAGACCACTTATCAATTAGTATTTCAAGAGATTTACTAGAGTGGTTTTCATTTGACCGTGAAAGAAAAATGACTATTTAGTTTGTAGTAGTTGATAAGAAACAAAAGAAAACAATGGCTTTAGAGTCTACTACCAACTATCAGTAGTTTGTCTATTCCTTCACGGTCAAATGAAAACCACTCTACTATGTAAAGTACATACAGAAGACATTATTACTAAGTACAGCAGACAATTTCAGTTGAATTGCCACACGTCCTTTATTGGCGTTGCCATAGAAACTACTTGTAACAAGGAAATATTTCTGCTGTTAAAGTAATTGTGTCTTTAATTGGTGGTGTAGAGAAAACTACATGAGCCTTGTCGTAATTCTAATTAGAGCTGGTTTAATAATAATAGTAATATTAATAATAATGATATTAATAATATTGATAATTTTAATGATAAGAATAAGAATAAGAATGCATAAAACAAAAAAACAAAAGCAATATGAACAAAAATGTTAAAGCAGTAATTCCAATTAGATCCTATTTATCAACAACAACAACAACAACAACAAAGTTGATTAAGTCGATATATATTCGATGTTTTCCAATATGGTGTTATACCCAACACATAAAATTCTAAAAGAACAAAATGCTTTATACGCTATAATATGAATTCAATTATCAAAAATAGTCTTCCGGTTTGACGTGATTTCCTCTGAAAAAGGCAAGCAGCACATTACGCCATGGATCGCGTAATTTGCAAAACAATAGATAGCTAGTAAATACACAGGGTACACTCTATTTCGTCCTCCAAATCACTCAGTAGACCAGTTAGCCTAGTGGTATGGTACAGTCATTTACGGCCTAGGATCCGACTGTTTCCTCCCTCTTTGACTGCGAAGCTTGCTGCGTTCTACCGGATAGCGCGGAAGGGGCCGAAATCTCCATCCTATACGTAACATGCGATGATTCGGCAATTTGTCTAGATGCATGGCCCGATTTTTTGGATTTTGCATAAAATTAGAATACTAATTTCTTTGGGTAACTGGTTCGAGTCCTGCCTGCGCCAACAACTTTTCTGTTTTTCTTTTTTTTTCTGTTTTTAATGGATTGTATTTCTCTTCTCTAATTTTTCTTGGCTTAAAATTCTGGTCTTCAATGAAGAAAACTACATAAACTCTTTACATTAGCTTAATGCTTTCAAATTTTGCGTAATTTAGAAAAAAGAATTTTCCTGAAATAAGGATATCATCTAAAAATTTGCATTCCACTTTCCAAAAGCCGGCTGGACCTCTGATACTTATACTGGTCATTCTGAAGTATTCCTTAATCCCAGCCAAATATGGTGAAAATCGAACCTCCCCTCTAATTGCGACGGGCCTGACTAAATAAACTATTTATACAACTAACGTGTTAACCGATCATTCATATTAAAAGTTCCAAAATTCCATCCTAAGCATCGAATAAACTCGTAACGTAATAGTTAAAACCTTTCCATACTAGAAATTTTTAATGACAAATTTTCTACGACAATTAAGGTTTAATGACAAGTAAATTCAGTAAACTTTTTAGCCCCGATCTCCCTTGGAAGAAGTTAGCTAGAGACTCTCGGAGATCAATGCAAACCGAGCCAAGTAGGACATAAAAATGAGTGTTTACCTTTTTTGTGCTTGTTAAAGTATCAGCTTCAGGTCCTCGATTTAACCAGTTAACCCATCCAACCCACTTAAATCCCCAGACTTAAATATGGCACAATGAAGACTGGAGGATCTAGACAACACTGGCCAGACAGGAGTTCATTGTCTGTTATGTCATTGCGGGAACTCAGTGATTTGGGTTGCTAGATAGTTTGACTACTTTCACAAAAATGTAATCTCAGACCGTGTTTAATCTAGAATCCAGTACGTTCTATTCTAACAATACATGAAAATCATTTAGTATTATTTAAACGCGAACCCAAGAGACCATAATACTAAGAGAGCGAAACTCAGTATTGATGTCTGTGCGATGTTCGCGGCGATTAAGGCTATTTTTAGTATAACTTTGCCATCGCGCGCGCAAGGCCCTCAACCAATAGAATTTGATTTTTGACGTGCGCGCGGACGGGACCGTTTGCTTTCACCTTTTATTGAATTCTATTCTAGGTTATACATTTTAAAGTTTTAGTCTGGATTGGGGTACGGAAAATCAAAGGTTTAGATCTGGGATAGGGTCAAGGTTTTGAGGTGTCGGTGGCACATCCTTGCCCAGAAATGCGCTTAGTGGTTTGAGCTTTCAGTGTCCTATTCATTTTTAACTGGTGAATACACAAATTCTATGAATTTGTACACTTTCACTAAAGTTATAAACACACACAGTAGTCTCTTAGATGAGGATGAGATTGTGATATACACTTTGGTTGGTCACCATACGAGTTGATACGAAAAATATTCTTAGACACGTGATATCCTTCACCAGATACACGAAATGAGCTCTCAAAAAGGCACCCCCCTGGACTTGTTATAATTTGAATCTGGTAATCACATTCTGTTGTTAGGGCTTTGTTTTTATATACAACTCTTCCTATTCCTAAACCGACACCATCTGGAATGGAGTGAAACAGTTGTAAATCCTTCCCAGGCATGCTTTGCGTGGCGTGAACGACTCTTTCCAACGTTACATTGTTGCACTTGGATCTCACTGCAGTGTCTGCATTGAGTCTGCGGTTAATTTCTTCAACTACAGCGTTGGCACCCGTTTGCACATGCGTTTGTAGGGTACTGATATTCCGATGCTCGATACAGGGACAGAAATGACTGGGGACCTGCGCCTCAACACATGACCTTGTTCGGGGAAGTTGCTGAAATAATGATATACCGTGTTTATCGTTCGTGTTATCTCCGTGATTTTTCGTGCTTTTCCCGTGATCATCCGAGAAATGCATCAACTGACGAAACGTTGCATGTAAATCAAACGGTGAAATTAACACGTCATTGTTACCATGGAAATTGCTCATTTGTTGAGGAAACTTGTCTTTAAACCACTGAGGAAGGGTGATGGAGAGAAACGGCAGAGTTTCTTCCAATTTGCCTTGCACTGTCTCACGTACTCCGCCAAATCGCGGTCCATGATCACCCATTACCACAAGCATCGTATTATCAAGCAGTTTTTCATCTCGTAAAGTCTTGAGAAACCCGGCAACATGTTGATCTGCTATCCCAACATGACTATAATGTTGATGACAAAGATCAGACAGAAATGTGAAACCAAATTTACGTTGTCCTTTATAGGATGTCATAAAACTCTTGAGGTAGTTGAGCTGGATCATGAATTGGATTTGTGAGCCATGACAGAGTTTGCCATTTGTGTGGTACCAAAAGTTGTGTGCGTAGTGGTCTGCTGGAGGGTTTTCAAATCCTAAAAGTCTCAGATGAAAAGCACCTGGTAAAATATAACAGGTATAAATGACAGTGGTAACGACATCGTTGGCAAGATTTATTGATCGAGAAAATTACCAGTCATAAAATTCTGGAATTACGAAGATATTCATCATTAATGATGGTTATCGTAAATTTGTAAGATGAAAACTGCCTGGGAAAATACAACAGGTATAAATGACAAGGTTTATCAACCGCGAGAAATTTACCAGTCATAAAATTCTGGTTTTGATGACAATACTCATTGATTGCGGTGGTAGTGGCCGTGGAAGTGTGGAAAGGTAGGTAGCAGAAGACTATAATACTATGAGAGCAAAACTCGCGGACTGATGTATGCACGATGTGCTTATTTATGCACGATGTGCTTATTTATGCACGATGTGCTTATTTAAGGTTATTTTTAGTAACAGAAAACTGACGTCATATCGCACTTTCAGTTCAAATACTTACCAATATGAGGGTCGTCTTCGCTCCACATCGTTGCAAACCCGTTTTCATGTAACTCTTTGAAAATGAACGGCCATGGATCTACTGGTCGTGCGTTTGGGAAGCCTGTTCTTCCTTCATGTCGCTCACAATTCTCTTGTAAAGAAACCCCCGTCAACATTGCAGTAAGAGCTGGTGTGGTAGCTTCACCTACAATTGAGAAACCCTGGAAAATATCTGACTTGAGATCGTCCTTGAGAAATTGAAATGTTTCAGGAAGCATGCGTTGGAAGTGAGCTGCTGATGTAGAGTCGAAGCCCACGATCATAATATCCAGCGGTGCGTCCTCTCTTTGCTTGCGCATGCGTACTGATGGTTTTTCAACTACTTTTGCATGTACGTCTGTTTGAGTGTGGCTATTGTTGAAGTGGACTGTAGCAACTAAGAAGTCGTTGTCAATCTTAGCTTGAGTGTTGTTTGCTGATAATGTACCGCCATTACCAAATGCATAATCGAAGTCCTTGTTACCAACAGATGGTCTTAGAATGGGCTGGAAGTCAACCCTTTGTATCCCATTTTCTGAGAAAATAAAAACCAAACCTTATATTGGTCACCATTTTTGAAAATTGCGTGGTGCAATATATCTGATCAAAAGGTATAGAAATAGGAAACCGTCCAGAGGATCTTTTGGAAAAGTATCGAGAAGAATTAGGGCTCAAAGTCATCTCACGAAGGGGAACGCACTCCGCGCACATCAGCCCCTGATGGTGTCAGTAATGGACTCCTGACGGAATGTATCGTCGCTTTCATTCTCCTCCCTACATCCCTTGCAGTCGGCCACGCCCCTCTAACGAGCAGCAGCTTCTCTTTTTCATCCACATAAACATATTCTAAACGTGAATGAGCAAGGAGCAAGGATGCCACAGTTTGTTAGTGTGAGGCCTTCAGTGCGAGTGGACCCGAGTTCGATCCCCAGTGACTTCACACCCTTGCTTCGACTTCTTTCCTTTCCGTGTAGCTTTAAATAGCTTTAAATACCCTGAAAACGGAGCACTGATGGAAAAAGAGGGGTAAAATGAGCGCACCGTCGGTATCCTGGAAGACTAGCCTCCGGCTAAAGGAACTACCGACGTTAAACAAGGTCCTTTACCTTTACCTTTACATTTGAATCTGTCATCAGTCTGACCATAGTTTTGGATTGATCAGTACACTAAATCTAATGACGCCTCGAAACGACCTTTATCACAGTGCTAATAAGGCATATCCAGGTAACCGGTTAGCCTCACTCTGACTCAATAGAACAAAAGCATCTTCTTAAGGTATGTTAATACGGGCAACAAAAATTGTGAAACATTTCGCGCAACATTGTTGCGTTACAAGTTGCCAAGCAGATGTCACCCCAATGGGCGACAAATTTTCTTTAAAGAAAGTGTTCCTATGTCGTGCAACACTAAGTAGTAATAGGAGCAACATCTGCTCTGCAGCTTGCAACGCAACGTTGCGTGAAATGTTGCACGATTTTGTTGCCCGTGTTACCGCAGCTTTGAGTCTTTTAAGGGTTGCTAGACATCTGCATATGAGTAGTAGTTTTGTGAGAAGTGTCTATAGCCTCTTGATGGCCGACAAAACATGACTGAATCTTCAGCACGTATCTTGTATTTGTAATCATTTTATAGCACCGTTTTTGTATGACTGGGAAAACGGCACGGTCATGCACGGCAAGAATTCCTAATATTGAAATGAAATGAAATGAAACGAAACGAACACTTTTTTGAACTAGAACATGAGCATCAACACGGTCATGGTACGTTTCACACTTATGCAAAAACAGCTTTATTATCTAAGCACAATTTTACCTTGTGCGTCATCAGCCAAACTCAACACGCCTTTTTCAAACTGAGTGTAGAGTCTACCATCACATCGAGCAGGTTTTTGTTTGACAATCAACTTCATGACCGACGGTTCAAAGGCGTCAAGTACAGGTAGTTTACATCCAGTAAAAGTCTGGTTGATTTGCTGGATAGAAATGGCGCACATTAACTTGGTGGGGCCTTTCTGGAGAACTACGAAACAATGAATTTGTAAATTGAGCAGGCTTTTCTTTTATTATAACAGAAACTAAACTTGGCAAAATTTTCTAGCGGTTTAGGAAGGGAATGGGGTGGAAAGTAAATATGAGACAGGGCACTGCACAACAATACACGATACGGACTGTAGTTTCGCCCGAAATCCGCTCTGTCATTGTGATACACACCTGATAGATAATCTTTAAAAGATTCTTTTTTGATGTACAAATTCGTGTTGTCAGAATAGTCAGGGAAAGCGAGGTCGCTTTTCATATAGTAATATGTTGAACCCGTGGGGGTGATGGTACTAGCGACAAAACCTTTACACGCAGGAAGACTGTTGCACCGTTGCACCGCGTCTCCAGTATTAGTGAACTGTACTGTCTCCATATCACCTACATTTATCAAGTCTGCGTCAGGAACCTAGTATTAGGTAAGGGTTTAAAAGGCGTTAGTTAGCACATGGAGTCCATTTTCCGTGCGTTTGTACTCTAATAGATGCACAGATGACGTCAGAATGTGGTAAGAACATACTATTGAGTCAAAGGGCTGTTTTCCATTTAGTGGAACCAACCGTCTGTGCTCTAATAGATGCAGATGGTTGAAGTACTTTTTAACAGTACACCAATAAGTATGTAATAGCAGTTTTATAACACCTGATAAACCATGTATTCCAACCAGTAGTAAGTAAGAACAAGAGGACATACTGACCTCCCAGTACCCCTCCAGCGACGAGGGCTTGGGTATTAGATGACGGGCTCCCTGACTCAAAATATCGTAAAGACTCTTATTCTTCGGCCTTAAGTAGTTTGAGAGAAACTCATCCAAGGATGTTGGGTGAGCTGTTGTTTTGGTTTCAGCTCTTGATGTTTGTTGACGTGTTGTTCTGTGAGGTGTTGTCGGTGGCTGGTTGGTCACGTGATGCTTCGTCGATTTGACTTTATCTTGAAAAGGAGACAATGGACTGGGAGACCTGTGGATGTCCGCTGTAGACTGGATACTAGGTTTGTCGGGGATTATCTCTCCTGTGTCATCAGAATTAGGGTTGGGTGTCCTGTTGTGGACAATGTCTTCAGTATCAGCGAGTAAATCTTCTTGAACCACAACGACTCGTGTGACCTACACAATATAATGATTATCAGATGTTTTTGGCTTTTTCTTTCCTCTACTTGAAGCTGTTTATAAATTAATACACCGATAATATACCGAAAATATACCGATCCTTCGATCCATACCAGAATCACCATTAGATACCATAGGTGAAATATGCTTCTCCAATGGTGTCTATTGGTGAATTTCCACAGCAAGCCCATATACAAATTAAATACAAAATCAGGGGAAAATTACTAGGGGAGTCCATCTCGCGCTCTAGTGGTAATGATGTGTGGAACCATTCCCGAACTAGCTGAGCTATTTTTAGAACGAGCTCTGATTGGCTGCTTTCACGAGCGACCAAAAGACAATTCGAAAAATTTAATCCTGGTCGTTCTACTCTGTGCCGAGACAAGACATGTAGGGCTAGTTCGGTTTTGAAGCACTTTCCTTAGTAATTGAGCATTCCTGAATATAGATAGAATGTTTTGAATATCCTTCGACTCTTATTCTTGGAGATATTCTTGCAACAAAAATTCAAAACTGCCGGTCAATGACCTCGAATTCCTATTTGACCGGCAGTTTTTAAATTTTCCAAAACTTCTCCGAAAAAAAAATTCGTACACCATCTAAAGTATTCTATCTTTATTTAGGAATGGTAAGCGGTTACAACTACCGTTGTAATGTGTAATTAACTCATTTGCCTAGCTCCGGCACAGAGTAGAACGACCAGGATTGAATTTTTCGAAGTGTCTTTTGGTCGCCCGTTGTACTCTGTGCCGGGGCTAGAGAAAAAGAGCTAGTTGGACACTACAGCGCTAACTACAAAGTTCACGATCCTCTAAATCCACAACAATCACAGAAAAATGCTTCAACCTTGTTAAGGAAAGTCTTCAGACCGTGGAAAATACACATGCTGTAGAATGGAATGCCAAATTTAACATTTACACGTCTTTTTTTGCACAAATTTCTTCATTCCCTTCCCAACAAAAACAAAATTAAACAACAACACAATTCTGAAGTGACCGGAATTGACCAATCAGAGCGCTCGTTCTCAGTCCCCCAAACATTTGCCACAGACCAGACCGCATTGGTAAAACCAATGGTATCTTGTGGTGATTCTGGACATACTTGGAGGATACTGGCGGTTGCTACGTTAGACAAGTCAAAAGGTTTTATCGAATTGGATTGAAATGAATGTTGATTAGTAAAAATTGTATCCTTGGAAGATGTTAATGGGGTTTAAGGTTGGTGCCTACTAATGGGAAGGTAATTTTTTTGGCCAAAAACCACATGGGTATCAAAGAATCCATCATAGGGAGCTAGAATCCAAGGAAAAAATTGGGGGTCACCGTGCATATTAATGAGTTACACGCCATCAAATGTTGCAAAATCTGCCTATTCTTGAGGCCCAAAGAAAAAATCATAAATACCCCATATTTTGAAAAAATGTCCAACTTTTCTTACTAAAACGTTCACAACACAATTCTCTTACTTGTCAATGCCATACGAAATATGAAAAACCAGAATAACATTTTTTTTCAATGACTTGTTACTAGTTTTAGACCTGTTTTGGCTCATGACCGCCAAATGAAAAGTCCAATTTTTGCAATCAAGTTTCAATTTTAAATTCATAAAAGTATTTTAAAATAGTAGGTTAATCTCCACTTTACAATTTACAGAAATAAAAAATAGGGGTATCCGTGCGATTTAGAAAGTTATTTGCCGATAAACGCGCGAAAACTGATCAGAATTCGCGAAAATGATCAAAAATTCCCTAGCCCTCCCCGGAAAAAAGAGCGAATTACAATGCATTGTGGGAAATTTTCAAGATGGCGGCGAAAACAGATCGTTTCTGGTAGAAATGATAGTCAAAACAGGCGTTGTAACTCAGGTTCTATTTATCAACTGTGAATTTCATTTAAACACAGGAAAGGCTAAAAGGTTTTCCTTTAATTCTGTAAGTTTATTTTTTTAAAAAGTGGTAAAAAGGCCTTGCTTTTACGATTGCTTTACCGACAAAAATTCAGTGTTTTTGCATGCGCAGAAAGCAGTGCGCGCGGACAATAGTAGGCACCAACCTTAACAGTTACCTGAGATTAGGCCTAAAAATTAGTACCTTACTGATAATTGACATTTTACTATTCTGTTAAAAATTCGTTAACTGACGTTTTCGCACAAAAAATTAATTAGAAAACTGACGATTGGACAAAAAAATGAGAGTAGGACCCCCACTGACACATCCTGGAAGACGGCAACGAAAATTAAAGCCAATAAATGTTAGAAATCTGCCTGAAATCGAGAGGTTTGTGATTTTGTCAGACCCTCCACATTTCTGTGGGAAAACGTTACGCTGTCTTTGCATTGGTGACGTTACTGTTGATGGGATCGATGTATATTCGAGGGAAAACTTTAGAACAGTAAAAGAAACATGAATTACATTAAAAGCTGCGGGCGAGTCTTGATCGAGCAAGTAAAACGCTGAAATGGAGAAAGATATAGTAGAACAACTGCAACTTGATCGCAATCTTGGCACGTTTTATGCAATGCTTTTGGTCATTTTTATGATTTCTAGATGACTAGTTCTTACCTGATTGAGTGATATCGTCCTCGATGTATGTAGTATTTGACATACTATCACCATGAGCCCAAATAAAAGAAGCACAGTAAACGCTTTAGCCACCGGCACTGAGTACATTATCCTATTGGAGTAAGTTTGATAGGCGCTCTAAATCAACCTGTAAAACTAGAGATCTGTAGATTGATCTTAGTAATCTCAAAAACACTTTCCACCACTTAAAACTAATTAAAGGGACACATGGTCACGACCTGGTCATGCGCAGTAACCACTTACCTTGTCTTCTCTGGAGGAGGAAGTTAAAAGAGCAGGGTACAATTAAACAATCCATAAGTTTTCAAATCATTAGCAAATTCTGCAATCTGATTGGTTAAAAAGGTTGCAATTAATTTTCTAATTTGCATCTTGTTGCTACTTGAAATCGCATCTTTCTTCATTTTTCGATTTTATAAACTCAACGCGATTTTGAGACGGCATTATCGGTTTATAAAAACTCAATAAGTTTTGAATTGTAATTTAGTAGGTTTTTGTGATTTTGAAGAAAGCCACTTCGATGCAGTCATCAATGCTTATGGGCCAATCACGAGCGCTCATTTTGAATTATCGGAATTATCGCATTATCGGAAAATAATGCCGTCTCCCTGTGGATCAAAATGATAGGAGAATCGCGGTACCAATAAATAAAGCTTTTACTTAAGCATAACAACTCTCTTATTTGATTGGATTGGGATTTTAAAATGGATATTATTACTGGTAATTAAAAGTGGTAATTAAACTTCGTGTCGTGCAATTTGGGGCCAGAAATCATACTTCTGACTTAAGGAGGCTTCCTACAATTTTTCTAGTGCTCGACCGGTCAACTTGAAACGGCTGTAGTTCTTACATGAAAGCACCCACAGTTATGACCTTTCGTCCACTTACTACATAAAGACTGAAAGTTTTATTGGTGTGTATTTTGTTTACATCAGGGTTGCCATAGCGACGAAACGATGACGTCACCGTTTTAGATTCAAAGCAATTTTACGCGTTTTTCGACCTAAACTTTTAAAATGACACACAAGACGTTAATGTTTAGGACTTTGCCTAGCAGCATACGAATTTTGGAGAAATTCGTATAGACAGATTTTGAATTATTCGAGGCGCAAATTTTTTAACCCCAAAAATCACATTTTCTAGTCTTCGACTCCATAATTTTAAAAGCAAAGCAGCATGACAACTCTTCGACTGTCCAAATGTTGTTCAAATATCAGACTACTTCTCTACGAAGTTGCACGTGAGAAAGTGCTTTGGATCTCCGTCAGCATACGTCCATTTAGACATGAAATTGGGCGAAAGTTTATCAAAATTTATACACAAAGCGTTTAGTGCTCCTAAAGAAAAATTTCTCGGTCAACTGTTTTCTCCCTTTGGTGAGTAGAACTTTAATATATTTGCAATAAACTGTCCAAGCGCTGATTCAATTGAAGCTTTCTAAGGTACTGAAATAAAATTTCAAAGTAGAGTATATTCGGTGTAACTTAGCGCAGCAAGATTCTAGGTTCAAGTTGTTGTTTTCATTCTCACATTCCTGCATGCAGGCATGCTTCAATATGCTAATTCAAGGCAATGGTCACCATGGCGTGACGCGCTACTTCACTAGAGTTGTCATGCTGCTTTGCTTTTAAAATTATGGAATCGAAGACTAGAAATTGTGATTTTTGAAGAAATATTCTACACGCAGAGCACGCGTACGGAAGCGCAGTAGTGAAGTAGCGCGTCACGCCATGGTGACCATTGCCTCGAATTAGCATACTGAAGCATGCCTGCATGCAGGAATGTGAGAATGAACCTATAGAATCTTGCTGCGCTAAGTTACACCGAATATACTCTACTTTGAAATTTTATTTCAGTACCTTAGAAAGCTTCAATTGAATCGGCGCTTGGACAGTTTATTGCAAATGTATTAAAGTTCTACTCACCAAAGGGAGAAAACAGTTGACCGAGAAATTTTTCTTTAGGAGCACTAAACGCTTTGTGTATAAATTTTGATAAAATTTCGCCCAATTTCATGTCTAAATGGACGTATGCTGACGGAGATCCAAAGCACTTTCTCACGTGCAACTTCGTAGAGAAGTAGTCTGATATTTGAACAACATTTGGACAGTCGAAGAGTTGTCATGCTGCTTTGCTTTTAAAATTATGGAATCGAAGACTAGAAAATGTGATTTTTGGGGTTAAAAAATTGCGCCTCGAATAATTCAAAATCTGTCTATACGAATTTCTCCAAAATTCGTATGCTGCTAGGCAAAGTCCTAAATATTAACGTCTTGTGTGTCATTTTAAAAGTTTAGGTCGAAAAACGCGTAAAATTGCTTTGAATCTAAAACGGTGACGTCATCGTTTCGTCGCTATGGTAACCCTGATGTAAACAAAATACACACCAATAAAAATTTCAGTCTTTATGTAGTAAGTGGACGAAAGGTCATAACTGTGGGTGCTTTCATGTAAGAACTACAGCCGTTTCAAGTTGACCGGTCGAGCACAAGAAAAATTGTAGGAAGCCTCCTTAAGGTGGCTCGACCCAATTTTCAAGTAGAGATACCAATCGTCTTTGAGTGAAAACTATTTGTTCATGAGCAGTCTAATAGTAAATTACATATTACATTCTTATCAGACAAAGATCAAAGTTTATGATGACGTATGTTATATGGAGATCGGCGCTATTATGGCGACGCCTTAAAAGAATTCCCCTTTTTACACATTCTCGAGTTTAATGAGTTCTAGGCTTATTCTTGAAAAATGCTCTTGTGATCTTGTAGTTAACATCATTGCCTTTAGCTCTAGCGAATTAAATCAAATTCTGAGAGAGCGTTTTCGAAATATCATCGATGAGAGATTTTAACTGCAAAAATCGAGCGTAAACAAAACAACTTTTTAAATCTCCTACAATTAAAAAGAAAGTAGCACATCTAAGTTAATTTTTCATCTCAAATTGTTATAAAGATATCAAATTTGGCTGCTGAAAGAGACGAGAGAAATCACATTAATTGATATTGAGAAACGTGAGCCGAACTCATGTATATGGACATGCTGAATTTGCTTCTGTTGCCCAAATTTCGCTCTATTGTTACATAAACTGCAATACTTAAAGATCCCTTCGATAAATATTGTTTAAAAATTAGTATGGTTTAGTTTAGGTAATAGTTGATATGATATAGCGTTTTCAAATTCATTGAATCATTTTACGGCTGTAAAATATTAGCCTCAAATCAATATATTTTTCAGCCGGATACAGTGGTCGACAGCTCATTAATGCATGATGTAGCTCCTTTGTTTTAGTTTGTCATGTTTTCGTGCATTCTAGCACCTGATGCAAATTGCGGAACGTTTCAATACTTTCCGATCACTCTTCCGAGATATGGTAATCGCTAGAAAGAAACTTTTTAACTGTACATTTCTTTGCAGCATGTCAGCACATCATTCTATTTTTACTTTGTCTCCCCATGATTCTGCTTTTGACGAGTTTCCATCTGCAGTTGTGTGACAAAAAGTTTCTTTCCTTTTTGGCATTCTTATGTATATTTAGTTTTAGCAATTACCATATTTCGGAAGAGTGCTCGGAAGGTAATGAAGCGTTCCGTAATTTGCACCAAGTGTTGGAATGCATGAAAACACGACAAACTAAAACAAAAGAACTACATCATGCATTAATGAGCTGTCGACCATTGTATCCGGCTGAAAAATATACTGATTTGAGGCTAATATTTTACAGCCGTAAAATGATTCAATGAATTTGAAAACGCTATATCATATCAACTATTACCTAAACTAAACCATACTAATTTTTAAACAATATTTATCGAAGGGATCTTTAAGTATTGCAGTTTATGTAACAATAGAGCGAAATTTGGGCAACAGATCGCAAATTCAGCATGTCCATATACATGAGTTCGGCTCGCGTTTCTCAATATCAATTAATGTGATTTCTCTCGTCTCTTTCAGCAGCCAAATTTGATATCTTTATAACAATTTGAGATGAAAAATTAACTTAGATGTGCTACTTTCTTTTTAATTGTAGGAGATTTAAAAAGTTGTTTTGTTTACGCTCGATTTTTGCAGTTAAAATCTCTCATCGATGATATTTCGAAAACGCTCTCTCAGAATTTGATTTAATTCGCTAGAGCTAAAGGCAATGATGTTAACTACAAGATCACAAGAGCATTTTTCAAGAATAAGCCTAGAACTCATTAAACTCGAGAATGTGTAAAAAGGGGAATTCTTTTAAGGCGTCGCCATAATAGCGCCGATCTCCATATAACATACGTCATCATAAACTTTGATCTTTGTCTGATAAGAATGTAATATGTAATTTACTATTAGACTGCTCATGAACAAATAGTTTTCACTCAAAGACGATTGGTAGCTCTACTTGAAAATTGGGTCGAGCCACCTTAACAAATTTTATAATATAGAGTGCAAAATAACTTGATTCTGATTTGCTAATCAAGCAGGGCCTTTTTCCTTAATTACTTACACGCGATTGGTCGCTGGTCGCCTAGCAACATTTGCTCACAAGTTTACTTGAAACGGTGCTGGTTTTGGGCTACGAAATTACTTCTTGGAAGTTTTTTTTAAATTTCAAAAGCTTTTATGTTCCTACAAGGCTTCGAAACAATTCTTCACTGGAAATGAGCGGACTTTTAAGGTATTTGAGATAGTTTAATGAGTGATTTTTGGAAGTTTTGTTGTGTCGAAGACTGTCGCTCACAGCTTCACGTAAAATGCTGCTAGTTTTGGACTGCAAAAATCACTTTTTTGGAGTGTTATAGGTCGCTTTATAAGTTTTTATGTTCATATAAGATTTCGAAACATTTATTTATATGAAATGAGCCACGTCCTTCAGGTAGTTCCGGACTCTTGCTACTGCGCATTCCACTTTTATTAGAGAGCATTGGTATTACCGTGAGGAGTCTGGGCACTAGTAAGCAAGAGATTGAAAACGTACGTAGGAACTCTAATTTGACTAACTTTAGTAGACAAAAATAAGATTTTGTTATCCAAATATCGGAAAAACTTTAATCGAGAAACCTTGTACACTATGTAATGTTGGTGTTTAACCACCAACTTCTAAACTTAGTTATATTAATCTTTTTCATTGAGAAAGCCGGCAAGAAAATCGCTAAAATGGGTGATATTTGGTGTTCGTTTTCGGTGTTTTCTCTTTTGCACTTTTCTAATTCTTGAAATAACACGGTGACCCCGTTTTTTTCTTTTTATTCAAGAGTACCACTTTTTTTATTTAAAAAATAAAAATACAACTTATATAATTGAATTTTCCACATTTTTACAACTCCGTACACGATTTCAGAGCACTAATGAGCTTTTATCATGTAATTCCAAAAGTCACAGTACAGAAATATAATTACCATAGCTGGAAAGAGCACGTCAAAATTAGTCAAACTGTGAAGTTTGAATGAAGTAACTTTCAAATTCACGAAAATATGAATTTTCTGAAATCGAAATTTTCTATGAAAACATTCACACTTTTCAGAAATTCATATTCTCGCGAGTTTTGGATTTAAGTCCTTCAAACTTCACTGTCTTGCTAATTTTAACATTCTCTTTCCAGCTATGGTAATTCTTTTTCTGTTTTACGAATTTAAAAATACCTGATAAAAGCTCATTGGGTAGGAATTTGATTCTAGAATGCCCTTCTATGCGGGAACTCAGCGATCTGGGTTGCTAGACAGTTTGATCACTTTTACAAAAATGTAGTCTCAGACCGTGTTTAAGCTAGAATCCAATACGTTTTATTCTAACAATAAACGAAAATCATTTAGTATTATTTGAACGTGAACCCAAGAGACCATAATAAAACAGAGCGAAACTCAGTATTGATGTCTGTACGATGTTCGCAGCGGCTAAGGCTGCTTTCGGCTTTTGAATTCTATTCTAGGTTATACATTTTAAAGTTTTAGTCTGGTTTGGATCTGGGATAGGGTCAGGATTTTGAGGTGTCGGTGGCACATCCTTGCCCAAAAATACACTTAGTGGCTTCGGCTTTCTGTGACCTATTCATTTTTAACTGGTGAATACACAAATTCTATGAATTTGTACACTTTCACTAAAGTTATAAACACACACAGTAGTCTCTTAGATGAGGATGAGATTGTGATATACACTTTGGTTGGTCACCATACGAGTTGATACGAAAAATATTCTTAGACACGTGATATCCTTCACCAGATACACGAAATGAACTCTCAAATCGGCACCACCCTGGGCTTGTTATAATTTGAATCTGGTAAGCACATTCTGTAGTCAGGCCTTTCTTTTCATAAAACACTCTTCCTATTCCTAAACCGACACCACCCAGAATGAAGCGGAACAGTTGTAAATCCTTCCCAGGCATGCTTTGCATGGCGTGAACGACTCTTTCCAACGTTACATTGCTGCACTTGGATCTCACTGCAGTGTCTTCATTGAGTCTGCGGTTAATTTCTTCCACTACAGCGTTGGCACCTTTTTGCACATGCGTATGTAGGGTACTGATATTCCGATGCTCGATACAGGGACAGAAATGACTGGGGACCTGCGCCTCAACACATGACCTTGTTCGGGGAATTTGCTGAAATAGTGATATACCGTGTTTATCGTTCGTGTTATCTCGGTGATCTTTTGTGTTATTTCCGTGTTCATCCGAGAAATGTATCAAGTGACGAAACGTTGCGTGTAAATCAAACGGTGAAATTAATACGTCATTGTTACCATGGAAATTGCTCATTGGTTGAGGAAACTTTTCTTTAAACCACTGAGGAAGGGTGATGGAGAGAAACGGCAAAGATTCTTCCAATTTACCTTGCAGTGTCTCGCGTACTTCACCAAATCGCGGTCCATGATCACCCATTACCACAAGCATCGTATTATCAAGCAGTTTTTCATCTCGTAAAGTCTTGAGAAACCCGGCAACATGTTGATCTGCTATCCCAACATGGCTATAATTTTGATGACAGAGATCAGAAAGAAATGTGAAACCAAATTTGCGCTGTCCTTTATAGGATTTCATAAAACTCTTGAGGTAGTTGAGCTGGATCATGAATTGGATCTGTGATCCATGACAGAGTTTGCCATGTGGTGTGTGGTACCAAAAGTTGTGTGCGTAGTGGTCTGCTGGAGGGTTTTCAAACCCTAAAAGTCTCATATTAAAACTGCCTGGTAAAATACAACAGGTATAAATGACAATGGTTAGGAGAGTCATAAAATTGTGGTTTTGATGACGTCAATACTCATTGATTGTGGTGGTAGTGGCCGTAGAAGTGTGGAAAGTTAGGTAGCAGAAGACTATAATACTATGAGAGCGCATTTCGCGGACTGATGTTAGTCCAGTCCCGGACTCTCTTTCTTGCCGCTCCAGGCCGGGACTCGCGGAGAAAGGAGAGTCCAGTATAACTTGCATGCGCATGTGCAAAATGAGCCAATCAGATTAAAGTTTTATTTTGAGAGCCAGCAATATGCAAAGGTCAGTGTTTTGTTTTGCTGTCAAAAAATATGGTAGTGATGCGTATATCGAAAAATGGCTGAAAGTACGTGATATGAGACTGATATCGTGTATACAAAAACACTTTCTTCTACAGCCATCTTGAATCATTAGACGACTTTAGGAATTGTAACCACGCGATCACCACATTCATGTGGTGATCGCTTGGTCGCTAAGCTGACATGCGCTTGCAAGTTATACTGGACTCTCCTTTCTCCGCGAGTCCTGGAGCGGCAAGAAAGAGAGTCCGGGACTGGACTAGGACTAATGTATGCACGATGTGCTTATTTAAGGTTATTTTTAATAACAGAAAGCTGACGTCATATCCCACGTAAGGCTCGCAAGACTCTCAAGGAATGAAATTTGAATTTAACGCGCGCGCGGATATATACGAAGCGTTTCCCCTCCGCCAATCAAATGTTACTGTTTGCGCGCTCGATGGCGTCAACGTCCTGCTATAAATAAACTATGAATAAACTTAAGCGCCACGAACGTCGCGCAAACATCAGTCTCATGTAGGTAGTTGTGATTGTGGTTGTGGATTGATTGTGAGTGTAATGATGATGATGATGATGACGATGCTCAATGTTTTAACTGAAATAAACGTCAGTATGATGATAAAGATAGTGCGGTCAGCTGCCGTTTTATGTATAAACATTATGTGGAATTATGTGGAATTGCGTTCAGTACCCGTTCCGTTTTCACAGTCATACAAAAACTGCCTGGCGTTTCAACAAAGCAGTATTGTTAGTGTGAGTGGTATTAATTGACGGCTTCAAATACTGAACGTGATGTGACGAGCGAGAAAATAGCGATGGCAATCGAAATATAATAAGCCATTAATCATGACGGGGTTACGGTTGCTGTGGGCAACTGTTGTTACGTAATGGTAACATGCCGTAATGGCTGCTATTGGCAAGTCTTACGTAAAGCAATATTTTTCACTTTCAGTTCAAATACTTACCAATTTCCGGGTCGTCTTCGCTCCACATCGTTGCAAACCCGTTTTCATGTAACTCTTTGAAAATAAAAGGCCATGGATCTACTGGCCGTGCGTTTGGGAAGCCTGTTCTTCCTTCATGTCGCTCACAATTCTCTTGTAAAGAAACCCCCGTCAACATTGCCGTCAGCGCTGGTGTGGTAGCTTCACCTACAATTGAGAAACCCTGGAAAATATCTGACTTGAGATCGTCCTTGAGAAATTGAAATGTTTCAGGCAGCATGCGTTGAAAGTGAGCTGCTGATGTAGAGTCGAAGCCCACGATCATAATATCCAGCGGTGCGTCCTCTCTTTGCTTGCGCATGCGTACTGATGGTTTTTCAACTACTTTTGCATGTACGTCTGTTTGAGTGTGGCCATTGTTGAAGTGGACTGTAGCAACTAAGAAGTCGTTGTTAACCCTAGCTTGAGTATTGCTAGATGATAATGTACCGCCATTACCAAATGCATAATCGAAGTCTTTGTTACCAGCAGATGGTCTTAGAATGGACTGGAAGTCAACTCTTTGTATCCCATTTTCTGAGAAAATAAAAACCAAACCATATATTATTATTGGTCACCATTTTTGAAGGGTTTTGACGCCTCGAAACAACCTTTATCACAGTGCTAATAAGGCATATCCAGGCAACTGGTTAGCCTCACTCTGACTCAATAGAACTAAAAGCACCGCCTTAAGGTATAATAATACGGACAACAAAAATCGTGGACACCAAAACGGTCATGGTACGTTTCACACTTATTCAAAAACAACTTAATTATCCAAGCGCAATTTTACCTTGTGCGTCATCAGCTAAATTCAACACGCCTTTCTCAAACTGAGTGTAGAGTCTACCATCACATTTAGCAGGTTTTTGTTTGACAATCAACTTCATGACCGACGGTTCAAAAGGGTCAAGTACAGGTAGTTTACATCCAGTAAATGTATGGTTGATTTGCTGGATAGGAATGGCGCACACTAACTTGGTGGGGCCTTTCTGGAGAACTACGAAACAATGAATTTAATTGTTAATTTAGCAGGCTCTCTCTTTTATAAGAACAGAAACTAATTAAATTGTCAAAATTTTCTAGCGGTTTAGGGAGGGAATGGGGTGGAAAGTAAATATGAGACAGGGCAGTGCACAACAATACACGATACGGATTGTAGTTTCACACGAAATCCGCTCTGTCCAAGGGAGCACAGCAGTCTGTTGTTTGTTATTCGTAGCGTTCGTTGAGTCGTCATCTTTTAGGTCTAATTCGCTGACAAATGTAAACGCGGGCGCTATTGTACTCCGCTGTTAGCAAGAAATGCAGGCGCGGGATTACGCCGAGCGAGCCCCGAAGGGGCTCGTAGGGATTTTCAGAAGTCGGATGAAATTCCTCGCCCCTTCGGGGCTCGCTCGGCGCAATGCTGCGCCTGCACGTTTGTCAGCGGATAGACCTAAAAAAAGATGGCGACTCAACAACAACAGCAGCCGACTAAAACAACAGACTGCTGTGCTCCCTTGCTCTGTCATTGTGATACACACCTGATAGATAATCTTTAAAAGATTCTTTTTTGATGTACAAATTCGTGTTGTCAGAATAATCAGGGAAAGCGAGGTCGCTTTTCATATAGTAATTTCTTAAACCCGTGGGGGTGATGGTACCGGCGACAAAACCTTTACACGCAGGAAGACTGTTGCATCGTTGCACCGCGTCACCAGTATTAGTGAACTTTACTCTTTCCATGTCACCAACATTTATCAAGTCTGCGTCAGGAACCTAGTATTAGGTAAGGGTTTAAAAGGCGTTAGTTAACACATAGATTCGATTTTCCCGTTCGTTTGTACTCATATAGATGCACAGATGACGTCAGAATGTAGTGAGAACATACTTTCGAGTCAAAGGTTCGTATACTAGAAAATACAAGTGACGAGTGGGACGTCCACTGTATGCCACGAGAAACCATTGTATAACTGCAAGAGACCATAATACTAAGAGAGCGAAGCTCAGTATTGATGTCTGTGCCATGTTCGTGGCGGCTAAGGCTATTTTTAGTAACTTCGCCATCGCGCGCGCAAGTCCCTCAACCAATAGAATTTGATTTTTGACGTGCGCGCGGACGGAACCATATGCTTTCGGCTTTTGGATTCTATTGTTTGATCCCACTCCCACTCCCCAATCCCACACCATAGAAAATACAGCCAATTACTGCAACTAAATGTTTCATGGGAAGAGACAGTTGAATACCGCTGAATATACAACGACTTTCCTGCTTTCTGATTGGCTGTAATTTCTATATGGTCAGAGAAATCAATTTTTTAATTTCATTGAAACATGACCATATATTCCCTCATAATTTTCGATTTCAAGTGAATGTACACCGGCGGATACAACTATGCTGCGCCTCTGTAAACGAAAATAAGAGACTGGTGACTGAAAAGAACGTGAAATACCTTCAAGTACCCCTCCAGCGATGAGGGCTTGGGTACAAGATGATGGACCTCCAGTCTTAAGAAATCGTAGGGAGTCTTCTTTGGGTTTGGGAGTGACTCATCCAAGGATGTAGGGTGAACTGTCGTCTTAGCTCTAGTTTGTTTGCGTGTTGGTCTGTGAGGTATTGTCGGTGGCTGGCTGGTCACGTGATGCGTCGATCCTGATGTTGTTATACCATGAAAACGAGACGTAGGATTGGAAGACCTGTGGTTGTAGTTATTCGTTGTAAACTGGAAACTAGGTTTATCGAAGATTGTGTCCTCATGATCATGAAAAAGAGACGTCATTGATTGATTGGGGTTCCTGTGGTTGTAGACTTGAACCACCACGGCTTGTATGACCTAGAAAATGAAAAGGTTTTCAGTTTTTTTCTTGGCATTTCTTTCTTCTGCATGAAGCTATTTATAAATTAACACATGGAAAAGGCCGAACACACGATCAATAGATACTGCTGCTACGTCGGACAAGTCAAAACGTTTTATATGGAGATGGCGTCTCGAATGAATTGTGATACAAATCAGTACAGTTTTATGTGTTCTTGAAAGACGACAATGAAAAAATAAAGCCAATAAATGTTTTTTTTTATTGTATGGCACAATTCAAACTACCTACTTCCGGTCAAATCGCAGAATACATCGTGAAAAAGAATAGACTGAAAATCTAAAAAATTATTTCTGAATCTCTTGCAGATCCGTTCCAAGGCGAAAATACTGAAAACTCAATGCCAAGGACATTTATCTCTTTTTTTGGTTCCAAAGGATGTGCTGTCTCCAAGTCTTCAATAGTCACTTCATATTTTTCCACAAAACGCTTCAGTTTTATCTAGATTTCAATGCCGTAAAGTGAGGGAAAAGGCACCAATACCCACCAGTATTCAGATAAAAAAGGCGGGAAATCGCGCGCGCGCGTAAACCGGAAATGAAATGTTCAAATTAAATGTTACTGTTAGCGGGATTTAGAAGGAAAGAAAGAAAGAAAGAAAGAAAGAAAGAAAGAAAGAAAGAAAGAAAGAAAGAAAGAAAGAAAGAAAGAAAGAAAGAAAGAAAGAAAGAAAGAAAGAAAGAAAGAAAGAAAGAAAGAAAGAAAGAAAGAAAGAAAGAAAGAAAGAAAGAAAGAAAGAAAGAAAGAAAGAAAGAAAGAAAGAAAGAAAGAAAGAAAGAAAGAAAGAAAGAAAGAAAGAAAGAAAGAAAGAAAGAAAGAAAGAAAGAAAGAAAGAAAGAAAGAAAGAAAGAAAGAAAGAAAGAAAGAAAGAAAGAAAGAAAGAAAGAAAGAAAGAAAGAAAACTGTGGGTCCGTTGAGCAATAACGCATGAGAAAGATATAGTAGAACAATTGCAACTTGATCGCAATCTTGGAACGTTTTATGAGACTAACATATGAATTAATCATTGTATTTTTATTTTACTGGACATATGATATGCGTTGGTTCTTACCTGATTGAGTGACATCGTCTTTGATGCATATGGTATTGTTATTTCATAAACTATGATTACCACGAGCCCAAATATAAGAAGCGCAGTAAACACTTTAGCCAATACCGAGTACATTATCCTACTGGCTACTCAGAAGCAAGTTTGATAGGTTCTCTAACTGAATCAACCTGTAAAACGAGAGAACTGTAGCCGGATTCAATGATTTTCGTAATCGGGTTCAGTATAAATTATATATATAGTAAAGAGGACATTGTTAATGGCTTATAAATACAGCAGATGTATAGTTCACACAGTTTGGATTAGTGCCGTACATCCTTTATTGGCGTTGCTATAGAGAAGTAGTCGTCTCAAGGAAAAATTAAATAGTGTCTACCGTTAGAGTAATTGGGTTTTTGGTGGTGAAAGCCACCAGCCAGAAAACTACACGAACATTGCTGTAATTCTAACTCAGAGCTCATAGTCAATGAAAATTAATGAAAAATGGATAAAACAACAACACTGACAACAACAACAACAATTAAATATTTTCAAAACATCTTCGTACCGATAATAAACGGCCGATCTTTTCTCCATGAAATACACTGTTTTATCCCACAACATAGAAAATACAGCCAATCAGAAAGCAGGAAAGCCGTTGTATTTTCTATGGCGTGGGATAAAACAGGGTCCCCTATAGCCCTTTGCAAAATGGAATCATGCACGTAAAAATATTTGGGACGGTCTTTTCACACGTCACGGATAATTAAAAAATCTCTTTAATTCACGTTCACAAAAAAATCAAAAGATGCTTTCACGTGGACGCAAAAAGATTTTAGACCTTAAATCACGTTTCACGGTAAAAATAAATAGGTCATTCACGTTTCACGCAAAAGGTATAGGGGACCCTGATAAAAGGTAAAAGTTTTATTGAAGTCACCCTAGAGCGGTATAAGTAGATCACTCCAGTTTTCCATGCATCCAGAGAAGTCGAAATATAGATATATGTCAGTTCCCGCGTCTGTTTTTCCAGTACAATATTTAGTATCGGAGAATGATTGTTTACCTTTTTTGTGCTCGTTCAGAAGTATCAGCTGCAGGTCCTCGATTTAATCTTGTTAACCCATCTAAACCACATAAGTATGGCACATAAAGACTGCAGGCCGGAGAATCTAGGCACCACTAGTCAACCAGAAGTACACTGTTGGCTAGTTTTGTCACATTGCATGACAGCGGGTCACGGTTGCTAAACAACTGGATCATTTTCACAAAAATGTAAGCTAATTAGGACCGTGTTAAGTCTAGAGTGTTAACCCACAATCCAGGAAAATCATTGCCAGAATTGTTGGCACGATTTTTTCGGAGTGCGCGCGCACAGTGGACGGTAATGAAATTGCCTCCCTCTGTCCCCCCTGTACAATGTTGCTGTGAAAATCCCGACACCTTCCACTCGGCAATCAGTCCGAAATACCTTTTAGCTAACAGCAACATTGAACGGGGGGAGAGGGGTCCAATAGTACGGCCACAAAGTGTACAATTGTAAAAATAAGCATTAAATTCACATCGTGCCAACTAATTTTGGCAAGGATTGTAGGTTGTGTTCGATTCAATTTTTTAAAATAATAAACGAAAAATTTAGATCGAATTATTTGAGCTGACGAGCTAAGTAGATAAACTTTAAGATACTTTATTTATTTCAAACACGGAATCCCATCATACATTGATGCTCTTCCTGAGAGCCGTGAACAATAAAGAAGAAGAAGAAGAAGAAGAAGAAGAAGAAGAAGGAGGAGGAGGAGGAGGAGGAGGAGGAGGAGGAGGAGGAATTGTTTGGTATCTAACTTCAAACTTATAAAATTAGTTAATCTTATCCATTGAAAATCGCTAAAATGGGTGATATTTGGTATTCGTTTTCGGTGTGTTTGCTCTTTCGTACTTTTCTAACTCTTGAAATAAGGCGGTGACCCTCTATTGTTTTCTTTTCATTCAAGAGAGTACTTATCACTTTTTCGATTTCAAAAATAAAAATACAATTCAATTGATGGGATTGTCGATCGTAAATTTTCCACATTTTTACAGTCCGTACACGATTTCGGAGCGCGTAATTGATTCCAGAATGCCCTTATCAACATATTTGCAACTCATCAAACAATACATAGATTAAAACTGCTAGCTAAAAAACCCTCAGATCTATCTTTTGAGACGGTCCAGGCCTTTTCTCGGAAAAATGTTGTTCGCATTCTTCTTTACGACATCTCAGTAACCAATACAGAGACCCCCTCTTTTTCTCTCGGATTCCGGCTTTACAGCACACAAATTGCAATTAATTTTGTTTTGATTTTGGGTTTTTCTGAGCCGTCAATCAGTTTTGGGGCGGTGCTTCTTTCAAATCAACCAATCACTGAACGAGTTCGTGAAAGCTCCGCCCCCAAGAATGATGGACGGATCAGAAAAGACCAAAATCTTACCGACGTTGGAGGTCGCGATGCAACGATTTTCGCTGTAAATGACAGAATTTTTAAAGGAAATTCATTGATGAAATCTAAGGCTCCGGAACTACCTTAGGCAAACTCACTCCTCATAAAAATTCCTCAGAAGCAAAAGACAATAGATGCATCTGCGCAAGAGGTTTTCCGAGTTTTTTTCCATGTTCACTGACCACCTGTATCTAAAATTTATGGGTACATGTTCCGCTACAAAGAGCACATGTTTGTTGTTGTTGGCCTCCTTCAGTTTTTGGTCATGGAAATTGCGCCTTAAGATAGAGATGGAATGAGTCCTCGAACAGAATTGCTTGTGGCTAATTAATAAGCGGGAATAAAAATAGAGCATATGTATAAAAGATAGCATATTTATTTCATGTTTATTCCGTACTTATCTATCTGTATTCGAGATCAGATGAGCGCAGTCCACTTTTCTTAGCGAGAACTGATCTCGATGTAAAATATGCCAAAAGTTGAGGAACATAACAATGCACACTTTTCAACCAGTAATGCATGACTAGAACCATTCATATACGATTTGTTTGTATCACACAAAGATTATACCGTCGAAAGTGTTCAAAAACAATGTTTATATCAAAAGGTCTAAGTTTGGCGAAGCTAGTTTGAGACAATGCTGTTGGAAGATCTTGGAAGAAACTTGAAAAATACGTAAAGTATGAAACGGAACCTCAAGGACGACGACGACGAGAGGGCGCGCGTATAAAAATGTTATAGAGGTCAATACTCTATAACTGTGGAGGACTAGCAGACACAGTCAGTTTTGGGTCGATGTTCTGTCTTTATTGTTAATAGAGCACTTGGACTGCTGGACTTACAGAACCAGTAGAACTATAGAATAAATTTTCCCTGAGACAGCACGGCTTTTAGTAGGCGTTCCTTACTCGGCTCGTTATCTGTACTCGATGTCCAGCCAAACTAGCTCACTGTGTTACTGTAGTCTTGATCTACTGCGTGTGTGTGTGTGTTAACAAAGGTAATTCTATTTATACTGCTTAGTAAATATGTTGTTACACGTCATAATCCAAGGTAAACTCAACTGGTCAGTCACTGATACGTAAAGTACATCATGTGACTAACTCAAGACGAAACATGTTAAGACCTATTGAAAATCAATTGCTGACTAATAATCACTGATGAAATTGTTAAAATGTGCTCCGTGACAAAAAGAACGTTCTTGCGACGTACACGTCGTCAATACCCTGTCATGAATGTTTAACCAGCTTTGTTAAATTTCGAACTAAAAAAACCGGTTGATAGACGCGAAAAAAGTGCAGTACATTGGTGGTAGCGTAAGTCGGTAGTATCGAAATTACCATATTTCACTTTTCCATTTTGGTTTCTATCAAAAATACACGTCCTTTGAAAACTGTATAAAATGGAACCATCAAACGAGGAGGTCCTCAAGTTTCCCGGAGAGGAATTTGGAGTTGATAAGCCAATGGCGAGGTACAAGATCTGGGCATCCCCTAGGAAAAACTTCCAAAAATTCATGAGATCGTGGTCTCTGTTGAAAGGATTTGCTTTGGTGTTTGGGTTATGGAGACCTCGCCGTCGACTGCGTGCACTGTTTGCCTTGATGTTTCTCTTGCCTGATTGCTATAACATTCTTAACTCGATATTCTACGTCTTTGTGTCCATCAGTAACAAGCCTGCTAGATCGCTGGTATTGCAACAACGGAACTCTACCTCGCAACATTTCGTCCACTTATGTCGTCAGGGGGGTATTGTCATTCCACATAAACAAGCCGTATTTGTTGTTTTTTGCCTTAAACCTGGCTGAGCTGCTCTCTCATTCAGCGTTCTTTTGGAGTGTTTGGATACTTCCTACCAAAGAAAACACTGTTGGACAAGGGCAGACCTGTTCCCTAGTGAAGCCATCGGGATGGGTCAAACTAAACTGTGAGATAATCGTGTTCTTCTGCGCGCACTTATTCAGCACTGTGTGGGTTCTAGTTGTTTATCGTTCTTTTTCAAAGCCGTTTTTGCTTGCCTGGTCGTTGTACTGCATTTCAATATGGACGAGCTTACTAACATGTTGGATATTTAGTACTCTGACGTCATCATTGGAAACCCTCACCAACCGCTGTGTCGAAGATATTGCGTTATCTGAACATCTCGATGACGTCATCAAGCTCCATCAAAAGCTTTGCAAAATGATTTTTGCGACTTCAGATGCCTTAAAATATTGGTTTATAATCCACTGGATTTTGTTTACTGCATTTTGTGTGGTTTTGGTTGCAGAAGTTAACTTTTACCTTCACTTTCTGACTGTCTCAAACAGTCTATTCCTGAGTCGTATTCTTCACTTAGTGATGTACTTCTATGTCTGTATATACCCCAGCTACTGTGCAGCATCTCTGACAGGAAAGTGTCAACAAATGCTGGAAGATTTTAACATGAAGTATGAGAAAGAGTGGCATGAGACACATCCATTCCGACAGAGAAAACAGTTGCATTTGTTTCTAAAGTATGCAGAATATGCAAACTGTGGGTACAGGGTTGGAAATCTTCGATTTGGTTCCATGTCAGTGTTCTTTTCAACACTTTTTGCTGTAATAGGAGTAGGCTTGAAGATTTACTGAAATCGTTAGGAAATAGATTCATAGCCGAAGGTTTAATTAGTTGGTTAGTCTTCAGTGTTCTCTCCAATATATTTTTGGTCTAAGCTTAGTGCTGTGTTGTAGTGGTCTCACATCTGTATTTCGACTTCCCTATGGTCACTGTTGTAGCTGTGTACTGGTGGAAGGGTGAAGTGAAAGATTTAAATCACTTTGCAGGGACACAGACATTGCATTGTAGATATCCTTTGTTAGATCCTCATCATCATTCTGCGGGATTGTTAGAACCGGTGATTTTCGTTAACGTGTGAAACGTGTACTAGTTAGAGTGTAACAGATTAATACAAAAGGAAACAGAAGAATTAGAGTGTAAGTGCCAAATAAGCTTAATTGTATTTCATGGGTTTATGAAAATCACTCTACGATTAAGATATCGTAGCTTAAGCTTGTACAGATGTATAATTTTTATATTTTGTAGTGCGAAAAACTGATCAGAATTGACAGACTGAACAAAATCATGACTTATGTCCAATACACAACACCCAACAAGATTGGTCTGGTTTCTAGTGATGCATGACCCACCCTTTTCTCATTTTAAAGACTACTAAGAAGTACATGTAATGCTAAATCTTAGAAAACAATATTTCTACTTTAGCAAAGTATATAACCAAGAAAACAGCAAGTTAGTGTTCTTCTTCTTATTTTTTCGAAAATTGTTCAATTTGATTCATGTAATGTTAGCCTTTTTTAACCAAAAGATTTATATTATCAATAAAATTTGATCATTGAAAATTAAAAGACCTGGTCATATTGAGATTTTGTGTTTCTTTACTCAGACTTTCGTATAAACTTCATTACTTAGTACTTTTAGTTTTTTTCTTCTTCTTCTTCTTCTTCTTAACATCAGGATTCCTACCCTCTAAAATATCCTTTTTCCACTTATTCTTTTTTCTCTTTTCAAGAATGTCACTATCTCTAACTTTGAGTTCTGCTTCTCTCCGTGCAACAAGCACACCCTTCAGAAGAGAAAGTACTTCTTTTTCAGAGGTTTCAAACTCTATTAGTTTTGTACCAATGGCTTCTTCAATAGCTTTAATCCTTTTAACATCATATTGTGTTACCATAGTAACAGCCATACCACCCCTGCCTGCTCTGGCTGTTCTACCAACTCTGTGAATATAGTCCTTTGGTGAAGCAGGCACATTGCTATTGATGACCAGCTCAACTTCTGGGATGTCTAAACCACGACTTGCAACATCTGTGGCAACAAGGATTTTTATAAGTCCTGATTTGAACTTTGATAAAGCTGAAAGTCTCTGTGCTTGTGACATCAGAGAATGAAGTGCCACACAAGGAAGTTCCACCTTACGAAGCATAGAAGCTAGAACTTGGCAGTTTTTACATGTATGTGTGAAGACAATGATGGACTTTTCTTCATCTTGTTCTCTCAATAAGTAGACTAAGTAACAGTCTCTAACATGTGCTGGTACTAGTAAGTACCTCTGGTCTAGCTGTGACACAGTGGCAACCCTAAACAGAAAGAAAATGTATATCAATTAGTATTAGCATCATCAGTTATCATCTGTAATCATAATCACTGCTAATCACCATTATTTAAGCACCATTCATCATTTACAGATCATCTCCCTCCCAGTGAATCTGCTAGGAATATTTTACTTTGGGGCATTTTTCCTATTAGTGATGTTAAGTCTCAGACATTCAAGTGCTGGGTAACTTTAATACATGGCAATTTGATTCCCTTTATGCAAAGAAAATTTATATGTAGTGTTCAAAAATGTACTTGTCCAAACAATTTTTTTCTTGGACATTTGGAAAAACTTTGGTAAATTTTCTGAAGGCCAATTTGATCTGAAACACTGAGTTCCTCCTCCAAGGCAGACACCTCTCAGACTTGGACAGTATGAATTGGTCTATAGTTGGCTGCCTTAGAGGAAGGAGTTCACTGCATCACCTACAGATCATCTACATCTCCCTTCCTCTCTAAGGCAGACACCTCTCTGAGTTGGACAGTGTTAACTAGCTGATCCACAGTTGTCTGCCTTAGAAGAATTCAACATTCTACTTACTCTGATTTGATTTCATAACAAAATGGTTCAGCAGTTGACACTTTCTGTAACTCTTCCATAGTGTCAGTAAGAGTGGCACTAAATAAAAGAGTCTGTCTCTTTTTAGGTACAGCATCAAAAATGACAGACAGGTCATCTCCAAATGATGGATCTAGTAATCTATCAGCTTCATCAAGCACTAGGAATTGAATCTTATTAAGAGTCAGTGTATCTGTACTTTTAAGGTGGTCTGCAAGTCGTCCTGGTGTTGCTATGACAACATGAGGTTTATCGGCAAGTGCAATGGCTTGTTTCATCATGTCCATACCTCCAATTATTACACACGATTTAAGTCCGATGGGCTGTCCAAGGACTTTGAATTGGTCAGCAATCTGGAGGGCTAGTTCACTGATAACAAAACAAAAGAAAATTAGATTAAATCCAGTCCAGTAATTATTGGGTAAGATATCAAAAAATAAATTTGATACCTATATGTGAGTTAGAATTTTTCGCTGTTCGAACAAAGGAACTTGTGAAAAGTTATTTTGAAAATGATTGGCACATTAGCATTACAATTTATTTGTTATAGTAAACAATGAAGTATCGCTGTTTAATACCTTTTCACTGTACCTGATAAACTCTGTAACACCTGATTCTTAAATTCCCTCCCATCGTAAATCCAAAGGGACAATCATAGTCGACTGAGCTTACACGACTGATCTTCAAGTATAAGGTAATGGACACAGTTTCAATGAACAATCATTCGAACCAGAAAGAATATTGAATAGGTCATTTTCAGTCAACAGTTAATAGAATCTAATCTAACTTTTATTTTATCATACACAACAAACCTACCGAGTAGGAGTCAAAACAACAGCAAAGATACCATAAGGGTCTTGACAAAGTTTCTGTAGAATCGGCAAAGCGAAAGCAGCTGTTTTTCCACTGCCAGTTTTAGCACAACCAATGCAATCACGTCCGTCTAGAATAGGGGGTACACAGTTGACTTGTATCTCTGTAGGATGGATCATTCCCATGGCTTTACACTGCTTTACTAACCACGAATTTATACCCAAACTTGAGAAAGAATTCAATCCACGTTCTTTTTCGTCCGCCATTTTGTTGTGAAATAATATCGAGGAGCATCATGGGTAATTTGTTATAAAATACAGGAAGCCCAAAACTCAGGTGTGTGATTGTTTCTCTTGCCATAGTTGCGCGCTTTAGCTTTAGATTTCAGGCTAATGTTGTACAAAAATGTTTCCTATCGTTGAATGATGGGTTAGTTGTTGTTAAAAATAACTCCCATGACAACAGTTCCGTTCTTGCGCAAAAGCTATACTTTTCCGCAGTTGACGGCCACATTCCGATCTATTAAAAGATTCAAAGTAAGGTGAAACATTCTGTCAGATCCGGCTCCACCACAGCAACATCAACAAAGACAGCGGCATCGAGACTCCAGAGGCGTGGTAACTGAATCACAGGACCATTAGAAAGCAGAACAGCATCGACCAATCACAGAGAAAGAGCTCCGCCCATCTGAGCCCCCGACGAGTATAAAGACGGATGACCATCCAGTCTACACAATCGCCTGATGAAGACTAGCAGTAATCATCGAAAGGTCGCGACGTTGCAAAAACGTTTACAGGGATGTCTGTCTATCGTGTATCCAGGCCTTAAGATCTGGAGCTACAGATGTTTTTAAAATATCCCCAATCAAATACATAGCAGCCATTCCAAACTCCTCTACTACTAACTTTTCACTGAGCGGCTCGCAAGAGCTAAGTTCTAAATCTGAGCTACAAAGGATCCAAATTAGAGAAATTTGAACCTCAAAGCTTTGTGGAGTGATTCATTTCTTGTGCCATTTCAAATCTATACCTCAAATTAGTCGATACGAACACCTTCATTTCAACTTTTGCCTGTGGCTCGTATTTGCATGATTAAAATATCAATTCTAGTACTGGACATATATAGAGGTACATATATAGTATGGTACATGCATATATAGAAGTTTATAAAGTATTTGAGATATAACGCGCGCGCTGGTTGGCTGGCTACCATGTTTATATCAGAGGACAAAGACATGGCTCGCTCAAAAAACGTCGAAAATATTTTATAAAAGCAATATAGAACGATCGCTTATGTCTCTGTACTGTGATATAAACAATCTGGAAGATGTAGAGCACTCGAAAAGCAAGAGAAACTGCTTTTCTCTTGCTCTACATCTTCCATCGTGTTTATATATCACAGTACAGAGACATGCGCGCGCGTTTTATATCGCTTAAATACAAAGTGATCATTAACTTTAAATGAATCATATTAAATAGTATTTGCAAATGAATCATGAATCGCAGGAGTAAAATCAAATAGGAATCATGAATCGTGAATAATTTTTTATAACTCGATGATAAAGCTCATTTTTCGCGCCACCGTCATAATGTCCTCTCCATCTCTTTGTATACTTCATATGGAAACACGAGATGTTACAATGGGGAAATAACGCTGGGAGGTTTCCGGTGGCGTTGCAAACTATTTAAAAGCCAGACAAAAATACTAGATGCCTGCAGTGCCGTATACGATGGGGCATCAATCACAACGGTAGAAAGCGAACCGTTTACCCTCTGGCGAAACACTTTTAAGTATTGACGCAAGGACATTAGGGCGATTAATACGAGACCAAATAGGACGCGCCTTATATACGGCGCGAAGCTCTCCGTATAAACGGCACTTTTAGTCTAAAATGTTTTTTAAAAAAGTCTAAGGCGCGTCTTAGACTGAAAGTGCCGTTTATACGGAGAGGTTCGCGCTTTATTTTCGCTCGTGTAAATGGTGCTTATGTCATCCTTCAAACGTGGTCGCTACAATCGCTGGAAAATGGACAGCGATCGTAACGATCATATGGAAACCACAACACCAGTTAATAGTTGTAGCGATCGCGATCATAGAGATAAATTTCAGTGTTCGATCTCAAAGTATTTCCATATGATTGTTGTGATCGCTGAGCACATTTATCAGCGATCGCAGCGACCAAGTTTGGAGGTTTATGGAAAACAAGCTTCATCTATTTCCCAACTGCATTAAGTAATCAGCAAATGAAAATAGCATACCATGACTAGTTTATTGGAGTACAAGTAATGGTGAACGTAAACCACAAGAGTTCCAATAGATTCCTTGTTATTATTTGCATTATTGAGGACAGAACAGTGGCTCTGCTTCATATTTATATTTAACTCCCTCAGCGTTGGCACACCAAAAAAACACCGCCCTAATTCAGTACCTAAACTCTCTCTAAACCGCACTTCTTCATCAAGGCAGGCAGAAAGGGCTTGGCCCCAAAGGTGCTCCCTGTAGGGTGTAGCCCACTGTAAAGTCCTCCATAATGAAAATTATCACAAAAAGTGTACACAAATACGTTAATGTTGAACGCTAACAATAAAGGACACAGCAACCGGACAGTTAAACATTCGGTTAGGATACTTTAAACGTTTAGTTTTATATCAGTTTTACGGTTTATATACGGCTGTTAATCATGCATATTAGTAACATTCCCGTGCTTTAAAGCATTAAAACCTATATTACAACTTTTTGAAATACGTAACTATAAACCTTGCGAATATTAATTTTAAATCCGTTCATAAATAATATATAACTTCAAATAATTATAATGTTCTCTGGATTTCATTATTGACATTATAATGCCTGATATTATCAGCTAAAATTCAATCGAACATCGATCTGGATGGTCTACTGACACTGCTAGATCGATCTCGTTCTGACAGCTGATCCGACATGGGTTGGGCAAGCATTGGTGTACTTCGAGAAATCCGTGACGACGGTGACAGCTTGGCATGCTGGGCCAGATTGTCTCGTGATGAAGACCGCTGAAGCCTCGTACCGGAGGCGCCCATTTTTTCCATCAACCTTTGACCGCGGCTACTGAGCGTGCGCTTTAGTCGTGAGAACGTTTTCTCCCGTTTTCCATTCTTTCTCTCATCGTCCTTGTCTTCGTTGAGGCTCTTCGTACTGACATTACCGCTACTGTTCAGTGAGGAATTGGAAGCGGATGGGCTGTTTGGGTAAGAGCCGCTTTCCTCGGCGAGAAGCTGGGCAACCTTGGTCTGCCTGACTACGTCTAGAGCCTATGAAACGACGTATATGTTAGAGCATAACAAGGGCAGCATCCTAAAGATCCATGCAACAACCACAATATAAGGCTTATAAATACTATAAACACTAGGTATACGATTCATCCCTTGAGATAGGTGGCTGGTCGTCTTCCAAGATTCTATGCGATTCATCTAATCATTCAAATAATAACACTTTTTTTAACTATTAACTATGATCCACGAGTTAGCTTTGCGGTTGTGTTCGCATATCCACGAGTTGCAATCAGTTGCAATAGTTTTATCAAGTGCATTTAGGTGGTTTTAACTTATCTTTAGAAATCTTTAACAACACCTTAAAATCTTTAAGTACTTTAAATCCAGTTGCTGTTTCCTTGAAGGTGATACGTACTGTACTTTCAAAGAACCACACAGTCGGACAAAGTGATTACGTTTACGTAGGTGACAACGACTTTACGTACGAGGCAGTAAACGATTTACGTACGTGAAAATGAGCATTAAGAAAAATCTACATCTTGCATGCAACACAGAGAAAGTGCGTTAGCAAATGTGCTTAAAATATAGAAAAGTAACGTTTGAGCTAACGAACAATGGCGTTTGAATTACGTACAGTAGAAAAAGACACCCTTTTTTAATTAATTCCATTTTAATATCGTATCTGCTGGATCAAACACTAGTTTACCTTGTACGATCTTGAGGTTTAACCTGTTTTTTTTTCTTAATCTTCAAGAACATGCACAGTTAGTTACGTCCTCGGGGACGTCGTCCTTCTTTCCATCCTTCTCCTTCTCTCCCCCTTACGCCCTATAGGTCCCCGAGGACGGCACAGTGAAGATTTCAGTATGGACACTTCAAGTCTTAAAGTAATCACTGATTTGACTATCGCCTCAGGATGATTTGATTGAGCTTTTCATTAATTTCCAAAGCACGCACAAGCTATTTCTTTGCCTTATAGGATTTCTCTACGCCACCATAAGCACGTATAGATAATATTCTTTCAAATGGTGTCTATTGTTAGAAGGCACGTGGTAAGTCGATCAATGAAGTTAAGTTACAGAAGAATTATAACTTAGATATGATGCTACCTAAATTACAGGGACATATATGTTCAATAAATAAATAAATACTATGATATCGAAGAAAGGTTTCAATACAATACCGTGTTCCAACTATAGATATGCTAATACGCTATATAGGCGTGCTAATATAGACTGGATCAGACTGACTCGAACTCAATATTCTACTATTAAGTTAACTTCACCATTATGACGATATGATTAAAATTTGAAGATTAAAAGTATCTGTAAGGAGGATTTAGCGTCTATTGACGTTCATAAAAGCTCTGTAGGAACAAGACGTTTTTTAGGACATGTACATTGTAAATACATTCTCGAACACAGAGATTGCAGAATTAGGGAGACTGCTATTTTAGATATCAAGTCAATCATAAAGAGATTAAATTAATACATATAAAACAGACTAAGAACCTCTTAGCTACGCTATGGTCTCCTATCTGAGGTTACTCTATAGTGGTATTGACCCCAATCAACCTAAGTAAGCCCGCGCAATGAATTATACGACAGCCTAACAGGAATCGAGAGACTATCACTTTCTCTTGCTGTGACTTAACCTAAGACGGAAAACTGAGACAGGGAACAAACAACGAAAGGCTGTACAGAGAAGGCTGCGCACTCACACAGCAAAACTCAATTGCGTCTCGAACCATTAACGTGGTCAGATATTCATCCGCAAAAGATCAAAACCTCACATATAAGAGAAAAGAAACCAAGGAAAAAGAAACGGAATCAACCGTCTGTCACACTCGTTTTCGACAAGGTATTAATAACATTTACATTTACGCTTTGTCGGGATCTAAGCGCACAATCCTCCAAGGTTTCTGCTGCTTCAAATTTTCCTTGTCTGCGATACAGAGCACCAAGGTTTCTTAACGTTGTAGTCACTGTAGGGCTGTCAACCTTTGCTGCTTTATGCCAACCACCGTATTCTCCGTAAGGGGCGTTGTCTTTGCCACGTTTACCATCGTCGTCGATTTCCCCGGATGTTCCAAACTCCCGCTCGTGTGCACGAGTTAAAACCTACAAAACGGAGGACCAATTAGTTAGGGATTCTCAGTTCTGAGAAGTTGGGACGACAATTTCAAAAAAGAAAATCCCGTTTTACGGTAAAGTTATTAGGTTTTTATTCAGGGTTTTCACTCTCCTGGTAAAACAGCGATTTATCAGACGGTATATGGACGAAAGGCCTACCAAGCAAGAAACGGATGCCTTTTAAAATCTATCTCAGCGGATTAGTGTGGAACAATAAGCTTAAGCTTGTTTCTGCGATCCTACATAAAGTGTCGAGAAGCTATGCAAATAGCCAGGATTAGCCTAGTCTTGCAAAAACCTGCTGGGAGCCATGGTTGGGTGAAAGCGCTGGCTATTCAGCGCTTGGGGTCCGGGTTCGAGTCCCAGCACGGGTGATAGATCATATGAATCACATGTCAAATGAATTACTCGATGAGATGTCCTCTACCATGTTACAAGGGATTTTTCTCCGGGTTCTCCGGTTTTCCTCTCGGCTCAGCAAAAATCAACATGTGAGTTGAGCATTTATAAAATATTTCATGTAGAGGTAGTGAGTGTGAGTGCCAGCAGATGAAGAACCACTATGTGGATATGCTGCTGTGAAAAGATTATTTATATTTATTTATTTACTGGGAAACCGTTATCACTCATTGGGCTTTTAGCATTCACTTGATACAAAGTTACGTACCTGTTTGTATAACGTTTCCGCAGCTTTGTACTTTCCTTGTTTTAGATAGGCTGAAGCCTAGAAAATCAATAAAGAAATAAATTATAAGATGATGAAGAAGATGATGATGGTGTACATAGGTATTGAACTCAATAATTACAAAAATAAGAGTAAATGTTATAAAAGTATGTGTAAAAACAGCTAGTGCTTACAATATATCCGTGCAAAACTTTGTAAGAAATTGCACTAATTAAACAATAGAAAACAAAGGATTTCGCGCCATTCAGTACAATTTAGTTCGCTAACTTTTTCAACAGCAACAACAACAACAACAACCTTCCAAGGGCTTTACACAAGACGGCTCAATTGTTGAAAGCTTCATTGGCTATCTGTGTTGAACACGGCATTTGACATTAAACAGTCGAAAACGCGAACTTTAAACACGAACTCCTTGTGGTCCAGAACTACAATAACTATGTGTCGATAGTTTTTATATAGTTTACTTGGCAAAGATATGTGAAACGAAGGTTCTAGCTAGAGATAATTTAGGTTGTGACCGCGTTTATGCCAAACACGAAGTGATCTTGACCCTGAAATAACGCAGCGATAAATTTATTTCCCGCCAAACCAGACCACGATAATTGCCAAAATACGTGACCAACAAAGCTGCCAATCACACCAGTTACGTCATTAATCACGTGACCTTGAAGAAAATCTGAGCGGCGTCCCCCCCAGCGGCTGTTCTTAAGGTCACGTGATTGATAATGTAACAGGGTTTTAATTAAAAGGGCGTTCAGTGGTGAGCAATTGTCTAGAGATTAGCAATTTCTGCTGATGCTCACGTCTGATTTTTTCCACGGGGGGTTATTTGGGGACCAAGATCGTTTTCGGTTCGGTAGGAGTCCGACACTATTTCCATGAAGTGGCACCATTACCAGAAGTTACGATGCCAAGTTTTATCTTTGATAATTTTAATGTTCACAATGATTCAGTAATAATACACACTATTTACAAAAATACTTGGTCATGCAACTACCAAACTCTCCGGAAAAAAAAAAAAAAGAAAAGAAAAAAGAAAAAAGAAAAAAAGAAAATTAAAAGCCTGTTCTAGGCTGTATGATTTTCACGGAGTTCCAAAGACGAAAAGTCATATCGGATTGATCACCGATGTAAGATTACCTTAAAATTGTACGAGAAAGGAGTTAAACTTTGCGTATAGACCATTTACAGGTACACAGTACCCTTAACAACACGGCTAACTCTTTTCTTTTCATTCTGACCGATACACAAATGAAGGGACACCAACTACAGTGACACCCTGTACTAGGGTTGTTTACCATGTGCACGGCCTGATCGTCTTAAAAAAGGAGGAAAGTACAAATATAGAAATACTAAGTAAGGGTGCCTGGGGTACATAGATATTCCACAAGCTGTTTGTATTCGTACCAGATTATTTTTAGTCTTGGCCACGTTAGGATCGTCTGGTCCCAGCTTTGTAGTGTAGATCTCTAACGCACGTTGGTAATACTGCTCCACCTATTTACAAAGTATAACATATGAAATACAGCAATTTGCACAAACATTGACCCTTTCAAAACATAGAAACTGAGACCGAAATGAACATTGGGAAATCTGTTGATTTGATGACTTTAAAGAAGCTAGGGGAGAGTGGGGACGGGGGGAGACAAGGGAAAAGTACTTTGCCTTCCTTTCCCCCTATCCTTCTTCCCACTCCCCTCCCCACTCCCCCAGCTAAGAAGACTATAAATGCTGCCCGTCGTCACTGTAATGGACTCCTGGGGTCGTCTAGTGTAACAGCTCTTCTCGCCGCAAGGTAGGAGTCAAATATGCATGGAATGATATTAACGGATTTAGCATACATAAAAGATTGAATGCGATCTTGTTAGCATGATTCCGAATCTATATCGCCACTCATCACCCGGCCTCCATCTCCCGGGGGGGGGGGGGGGACTCCCTTATAAAAGGGGGCTGGGGTCCTCGTCGGAAATTCTGAAAATGACCCCTAAAAGGGACCTGTATTGTGAGATGATGAGCGTGGTAGTGATGAAATTTCACCCCTAAGAGGGACCAATCAATAACCTGTCATTTGGTTCGGTTTCTCGATCCTCCCCCTTTTATAAGGGAGTCCTTTTATAAGGGATTAAAATAAAATCAATCTTTGAAAAGAAGCATTGTTGTTGATCTTATACCCTAAAAGGGACCACAAAACTCAGTTGGTGGGATTATCGCCCCAAGCGGGACCAAAACACTGATTTCAAACCCTAAAAGGGACGACGAGGACCCCCGCCCCCTTCTATAAAGGAGTCACCCCACCGGGCTCCATCTCTCCCTCACTCACAAAAATACATTATTGAGAAAGGAGTAATACTGCTAGTGCCTGGAAGCCGCCATACCTCATCATATTTGCCTTGATTCTGACAAAGTAAAGCCAAGTTATTGAGCTGTTTAGCCACGTCAGGATGGTCTTTGCCCAGCACCTTTTCTCGTATCTCCAAAGCTCTTTTACACAAAGGCTCGGCATCTTTGTACTTGCCACGTTTGCCGTACAACACAGCCAGATTATTCAGAGTTGCGGCGACCTAGAGAGAAAACACAAATGCAATTAGAAAATATAGCTTTTATTCAGAATATTAAGTATACCACGCGAGCCATTCTTTAAGTCGTCACGCAAAGCTCAAACGTTGCGTGACGACACAAAGAACAGCCGCGAAGGAACCTAGATCATATCACTCAAATAAAATGGGCGAAGTATGGTCGGATCTTTCATCTCTCTCTCCTTCTTAGTTTCTCCCGTCGCCGTTTTTAAGTCATCATGCAACGTTCCATGACAGTCCCAAATGACAGCCTAGTGCGGTCACACAACGTAGCGTGACACTAGTCCCAATAGTCTGTCATCAATAATGGGAAAAATACACGAATGGGCATATCCTGGGGAAAACATTGGGGGGCCTGGCTTGAGGTTATTACAACCGTCTGTGCACTTGACACTCACATATAATGATTTCCGTAGGAATTCAATAACGATCAAATATTTGATATTTTATAACACCCGTTGAGAAAAAAATAGATAAATAAAACTGACTCCCTTTGTCATTTTTTGGATAACTTTCAACAACGATTTTAAAAACACATAACCGAAAGAACATTTAACATCTCTTGAGATATGGAACGAGAAATTTCCAAATTCAGAATTTTGCATATCTATTGATATCAAATCCGGGTCATTGAAGAGGTCTGAGGCGAAGCGACTTGTCTCGGTACAGCAAGCAAAAAGACTGTGTTTCGAGCTTATCTCCTGTTGCTCAACTGAGATGCAAGCTGTACTCAAAACGAAAGTCCCAAACATAACTACAAGCACACAAAGCCAAGAACAAGTCTGGTCAGAATGCTATAAGTAAGGTAACTATCATTTCTAGCTAAAAATGGTGTAGAAAACCGCACAAAGGAAGAACATAAAACATGTTACAATTGCCGAGAAAAAATTAATGAGATATAAATGTCATTTGCTTGTCTTTCAACACTCTCAATCCCGTGCAGATTTAAGATAGATCTTAGTGTGATTATGGAAGCTGTGAGAGGCAAGTACACCGTGCTTGAAAGCGATATACGACCTAAAAAGTAAACTCCCAGACCAGTGAAAACACATTCAATATTTGGTATACGTTTTAAAAATCAGTTGCACAGTTAGCGCGCTGAGGAAATTTTCCCGTGGCGAGCGAATCACGCGAAACTTTAGCGGTAACAAACGTTTATGTACAAGTATAATTCTGAGCTCTCCACATAACTGGAGGGCCTCTGTCAGACGGTTGACATAAAAATGATGTATTTTTAAAACGCTTTCCAACAGAGAGCGGTGGCCGCACAAGACGAGCTCCTTGTCGAGAGGGAAAAGGGAGCCGTGAAAAGGGAGCTCTGTCCGACCTTTCTTCAAAGCAATGAAGAATATTGTGGGAAAGCACCAATACAGTAAAAGGAAGTAGATAAAAACAGAATCATATACTCACGGCAGGATGGTCTTCTCCCAGCGTCTTCTCTCGTATTGTTAGAGCATCGTGAAGTAAGTTGGCAGCTTCTTTGTACTTGTTTTGGTCTCTGTAATGAAGGTAAGGATAGAATTAGAACACTTTATAATTCTTACTTTCAAATGATGCACTTTGATAAGACATTAAAGTCGTAAAACTCAGGTCAATACATAAACGTACACTCCTAAAGAATATTTTCTTTCTCTAAAAATGCTTTTCGGAAGGAGTTCAGTGTTATGCAGAGATGATTCGGCCTTGAGTAGCTTCAAAATTGCTTCGCGAACAGGAAAAGATGGAAAAGCCACACAAGAAACTATACTACAACAGCAGTTATTTTATTTGGACAGATGTAATAAGCCGCTATAAAAGATGTACTAACTTGTACAAAAATGTTGGACTTGCACAAAAATTTAGTAAATCAGTTATATCTAATCTAATCTACAATAAAACGCTTCACTGCCTTTTAATTAATGTCGAATTGAGTAAACAACGTTTTTGGAAGAACAATAACATTCTTAAACGGTCTGTTTAGAAAATTGAATACTTAAGTGGACCTAAGTGATTACTGTTTATAATCTTTAACATTCAAGTCTATTGATGTTAGTTATTTCTGTTCGAGATGAAAGACAAACTGACACCAAATGGCCAGAAAAGACAACGAATAAATTTCCCAAAGAAAAGGTTCGAACAAAAGGCTTTGTTTGGAGGTAAAAAAGCATAAAGTATAAACGTTAGTTGATTATGTCGGCATTTTTGTCAATTTTTTTGAGGGATTAGAAACTGAGTAACCTTTTTGTTGACCATTTGTCTGCTGGCTCAATGCTGGCAGAGGGTCGATTTTTCTTTCGAAAAGCTTCCTATGTATGTATGCAATAATTACATCTAGTACTATGAAGAAAGGTTCTTTAGCTGAAATGACAAAAGCTAAGGTTAAAATAACAAATATCTGGCAATTAATTTTGATGAAATTATAAAAACAAGAATATAACGAGTCGTGACACTTTAATTGCAGAAGATAATCGATGGCAAACATTTGATATGACCGAGTTTCAAGTTAATGATTTTAACGGATATACAGGAATTTATCTACCTTGATACATTTGATAGCTAAACATGTATCAAAGGTCGAACATCTGAAATCCAGACTTTTGACACCAAGTGATAAAATATTATTTCAACAAGAATTCATTGTTTAAAGCTACTGGTTCTGAGTCTTTATCGTTACAGATAGAAAAACCGTTATATGTTCAAGACCAAATATTCCATACTGTGTGACCTGTGTTCAAGTTTACGGCCATAAATTAGTCCACGCCTACGATGACCCCCAGCATGACAGACGATGATGATCATATTTCAATTCCCTTGGGAATTACGGATCAGATTTTTTTAAAAATTAGCGAGGACATTTTCTGATATAATTTGTATAATCAACTATAAAAATAGGTTTTATTTCCACTTGATGTTTAATATTACAACTTGTAACTATTTATACTATACTCTTGCCAGTTTTACTGTTTCTCAACGTGCAAACTTAACAGTACAATAAACAGTAGATGAAACAAGGCTCTTTCATACAAATTCCATATGGCAAATGCAATTGTCAAATGAAATTGGGTCAAATTTTCTTATCCATACAAACCCAAAGAAAAGTTTGTCATAGAAAACTTGCTCGTTTGGAAGGGCCTTTACTGATATGCTATCTCTTCTTCTCATTGGTTGATATTTTGGCGCGCAAACTTAGAACAACGCGCGCGTCAATATTTTCGCGCCTTTTTTGAAGTATTTTGTATATTTCATCTAATATTCTAATTTGACATTGTCTCTGATTTCCTCAAACAAATATATTTCGCTAAAAACGTCTATAATTATCTCAATAAGTCAAAGCTATTTACAAATCTATACGTTTGTTTCTCTAGGTTTCAGTAGTTCTTGTAACAATACTTTGTACTTATCGAATCTATTTGGAAATTCATTAGCGTGATCTCTGGACCAGCAGCGTAGATGTAAATGGAAAGACCTGAGTAAAAATAGAAAAATCTTTGTAATTCCCTAGAAACATAGCTCAATTATCCACTCATTCCTTAATCCATTCGTAAAATCATCCGCTTCCTAAAGTCTTCAGTCTGATTTTGTTTTCGTTTCCTTTGACATTGATTCTCTCATGGTTTCTCTCATCTCTAGATGCACAAATTTTTGGCATTAACACCCTCGTCTCTACGCTCTTTTCAAACAGGTCATGATGGTAGTACTGCCTTTGTCTCATTCTCAGACTTTTATTTTATTATTCATTCATTTTTGTGGTGCAAAGTGGACGTAAAACATCAACTTCTGGATGAAATCACTGTGACAACAAACAACAAGTGCATTAAGGTGCGGTAATACGAGCAACAAAATGTTAAATCGTACTACTTGTCGCGCAACAATGTTGCGTTGCAATGTTGCAGAGCGATGTTGTTCGTATTACCACCATGTACGCAACTTGTCACGCAACAGAAAATCGATGTTGCAGGTTGCGGCTACTTGTTGCAAAAAGTAGAAAGTGGTTTTACTTTGTGCAACAAATTTTCGCAACCTGCAACATCGATTTTTGTTGCATGACAAGTTGCGCGCGGGGTGGTAATACCAGCAACATCGCTCTACAACTTGCAACGCAACAATGTTGCCCGACAAGTTGTACGATTTTGCTGCTCGTATTACCGTACCTTTACTGATTGATTAGCTTCTAACAGTTATCAACAAAAAATTAATGCATTAAACTACAAGGTGTACTCGTATAATTCCATTTACATGTACGCTGGTAACATTTCTGTATTTTAATATTAAACTGCAACAATGAATCATTTGTTCGTTATTTCTTTTATACTTTACTTTTGAACAGAAACTATATTACATGTAATAACTCTATTTGCTTTGGAGCTTTTTTTCTTGTCTTTCTTGGTATAATGTTAGTGCAGCATAACAGGCCTTGGAAAAATATTATTCCTGTGCATTTAATGTTGTTGTAAATTAAAGCTTTCAATTTTGCGTTCCGAACTTCTTTTTCTTGAATTTATCACAGGCATCAATGTTTTCCAAATGTCGGAGAGATTTCAGAAAATTCCTGACTTCATTTCATCTAGACAGGTTGTGCAATTCGTGCATTCCCAATGCACTCTTTAACATATTTTCCCATTGTTTCTTCAACAGCCTCCATCTTCTCGGTCAGTTTATCATGTTGGTTACAAATTATTCCAGATATAACGGAAAGATCTGTCTCTGATACAGGTGCATGTGATGCAACAGAGTCAAAAAACTCCTTCATTTCTTCATCATCTTCGATTACATGCCGTATGGGGTACATTAGAAAGTTTATAATGTCTCCCAGGACATTTTTAGGGAGATTGACGGCAGGATGAACTATGTTAAATCTGATGAAAGAATACCATAGCTAAGATATGTAGACTGGTAAATGATGCTAATATTCAATAAACTTGATAGAGATTGTTTCTGTGTATTTTATATAACCAAACAAAGCTAGCCTGAGACAATTCATGTTGATGGTTCTCAGGCACAGTGAAAACCTGGTTTTCATTTTCCACATCTCAACAAAGCCTCCTTCATGAACAGGTGTTAAATGTCTCCACTTATAAGTGCTTCTTGCCCACCACTAAACTATTTTTGAATTTTTCTATAAACTGTAAACCTTAAGTGGGCAAAATCAGAAATACACTTTCCAAAACAATAAGACAATATAGGTTTCTCTACATGAAATGAATTGTACAATTATATCTATCCAATGTGGAATGCATGTGACCAAAAGACAAAGTCAACAGAAGAATGCCTAATTCATTTAAGGTAATTGTAACTTGAAGAAGATTTAGGTATATTATTATAGAACACAGTATGCAATTACAAAAACACTGCGTATATCATGACTGTGGCATAAATACAGTGAATGGAATTAGTACAATAATACTGTACATGTATTGGGTGTGACACAATATTCAAACAGGTGAGAGCCTACAGTGCACAGTTCTTTGGCTCTTCAATATACAATGATGCCAGTATCACTACCTTGCATAAGTCTGGACAACACATTGTAAATATAGTTTTGAATAGGTACAAAATGTTTTGAAAAATTGGAATATTAATTGAGAGTTCTAATGATTTTGACAAAAGACACATTTTTGAAGACTTAGCCTCTAATTTTAATTAAGAACTGTGAGATTAAAAGTGATTGTTGTATTCTGAAGTGTCACTAATCTGGTTGTTGTTGTTTTTTTGGCTGGAATTTTTGAATAGCTTATATTGAGATTACACTCCAGTAACTTTGAAGAAAGTTCTTGGGTGAGGCTATTGGGCTATAAGTTTCTGTACATTTCTTGTACTAAAAGCCTGATATCCTCAAATAAAAATCTTTGTCCAGAGTCACTGAAGTGTAACATTGATATCACCTAATATAGAATTTTTATGTTGACTCAAGGCTAACCCTGCATTAATGTATCCATTGCCTAATGGTGCCGCAGTATTTTAAACTTAAAAATTGTCTATAAAGACGTTTTCCAAGTGTACCACCCTACCATCCCATGCCCTATTTTTGGGACTATGTATAACATCAGATACAAGGCAGACTATGAACAGACTCTGGGGAGGGGGGTGGGGGGGGGGGGGGAGAGGATAAGTGAAGGGGCTGGGGAGGGGGGAGGGGAAGGAGAAAGCTGGTCTTCCCCTCAAGCTTAATCACTACATGTATCATATACCTGTAGACAAGAGCCAGAATATTCAGCATAGTAGCAACATCAGGGTGGTCATGTCCTGAAGTTTTCTCAAGATCTTCCAATGCTTGTTTACAAAGGGGAACTGCTACTTCATATCGGCCCTGATGGAAAATATTAATTAGTAAGACTAGTAAATTTGCACTGCTACATAAGCATAACTATTGATATGTTGTGTATTAATTCACAAATCAGTGGAATAAAACTGGTGAAAATCTGGTCTATTATTAGCAGTCACAAACCTTAGACAGATGCAGAACTAAAATGGCATATGCTCCATGTGTGTACTGTGTTAATTTATAAAAATTCAACCCTTAATGGCCATTCAGCAGCTTTTTTGATTTGTTATTTGAAACAGTGCAACAGCCATTCACAGGTGTTTGACAGTAATTTGATAGTTGTCTAAGAGCTGGACACCTGACCGTTAACAACCATTATTTTGACAAATGTCCAATATCTGAAAACCATTTGATCACCAGAACACTTCTTGCTGGTATGCTAGTGTCAAGTGAAAAGTCTTCATAGAGTTCTTTAAGAGGTGTTTTACCTGCGATGCATATTGAATGACTAAATTGTGCAGTGTCCTAAGTCTTGCCGGTATTTCATAAACTCCTGATGTACTTGCTGATGCTGTTGAAGTTTGACTTAGTGTTTCGTCTGTTAGGAAATACATATTAAACAAGACAGTGTTAACGAACTTTCAGAGCAGATTTTGTAAGAGTGTAAAACCAACTGCACTGTGTCATGACCATGTCAGTGCCGTGTTGTCTACAAAAACATTCAAAATTCCTGCCATAACCATGCCATTTTCACAGTCATATGAAATCTACTCTAGGGTTTATCAAACAGCAAAGTGAGAGTTCCATTGTCTTGGACAAAAATCAATATTATTACAACATATTATCCCTGATCTCAGACCAATTGGTTATTGATCAATTAGAATTCCCTAACACCATTTAATAAATTGTTTATTTTCTTCCTCTCAGCTCCTGCTGATTATGATGCACTCTATCAACTGACAGCTGTGTACCCCTTTATGGCAGACACTATTTGTTAGTCCTTGCATAAGAAATTGCAGTTGTTTTGTACATATAGTTATTAATCCCTATACAAAATTATAGAGACCTCTCTCAAGAAAAAAGGTCAAGGCTGATCCTGAGAGTGTTAAGACTAACACAAGAGACAGACATTCTACATTAATTCCCAGCTGCTTACCATCCACATCACCTTCATCCTCGTCTTGTGATGCAATATCACTACTGAGATCATTTTCTATACCTTCATCCTATTAAATAAATATTTATTTATTACATTTTATGATTAATTTATCTATAATAAATCAATTTACTATATAAACCCTGGTTCAAAGTTAAGTGACACACAAATGTAAGCACAAGCAATAAGCAGACTTCATAATGTATTGATCATCAAAAGTGCTTGTCTCATCTCACATCCTAAGTCCAGTTGCTCAAATGTACGTAGGCTAACTCAGAGTTAAATTTAAAGAAAACTTTCAATCTTAACTCTGGGTTAATACTAGCCTACTTCTGTTCACCTTTCGAACAACTGGACCCTGTAAGAGATATATGTAACACTACATCGGCATATCCCCCTTGTTCATGCTTACATTTTCACAAATGAACTGGGTTTCTTAAACACAATTTCAATCAAACAAGTGCATTACGAAGAAAATATTACACTGATCAATGTAAACAGTTGTAGGAAAAATCTTTGTAGAGAGGAAGTCAGTGTATAGTGATTGAAGAGACGCAGAGCTATCAGAGAGTAGCCAGTGTTGAGGTGTGATTGTTGTAGAGAGATGAACATTGCAGAGATGAAGACAACTTATAGACAAGACCATTAGAGAGAGAGAGAGAGAGAGAGAGAGAGAGAGAGAGAGAGAGAGAGAGAGAGAGAGAGAGAGAGAGAGAGAGCTATTCCAGTCAGGTAGCCAGTATTCAAGGTTTTATAGTATAGTGAAGCATGGCCAGTTCGTATGCTACTTACATGTTTGTCCTAATCAACAAAATAATCAGGATGCAGGGAACAGCAACATAACATAAATTAGTGCACAGAAAACAAGATAAAACAGTTCATTAGTTTTAAACATGCAAACAGAAATAATTTATGTTATCATAAAGTAAATCATAAATACACTGTGGCAAGCCTTTTCACATTAAAAAAAAAGCAAAATAAATTTTTGCATAAATTCAAATGAATTTTGACAGCAGGTGGAATTCATAAGAGAATATTGCAGCACAAAAAACATGCATATAAACTCCCTTGAGTGAAAATTGCAGTATTATAAATCAAATATAATGATATAAAAGAAAATGCCATGGCTACAATGTACATTGCTATTAAATTGTAATTTCTCTATACCAAGTAATGAAGGGTCAATAGCTATTATTCTTTGATCAAATTCTGCAGTGAGTTATTTTCTACAACAGATTGTAGAATCTTTCAATTCTAAATAAGCAGAGTTACTGTAGGTGTTTTTGCTTCAAATAAAATCTCCGTTTCCCCACACATTATCCATCCCTTCAATCAGTCAATATTTTTGTCAACATGAAATGAAAAAAAATTTCTTATAGTCACTAACTTACATCATCATATCGCTTGATAGAGTTCATAAACTCAAGATGCTTCTTTTCTTCTTCAAGCTGAGCAACTTTTTGCTCGCTTTCTTGTAGTTTTTGTTGTGTCACTGACAGTTCTTCTCTCAGCCATGCATTCTCTTGACAAAGTCTTCGGACTTGAGCTCTCAGCTTTTGCTTCTCTGCTTCAACTGTACTAAGATGACTGCATAGAGACATTAATACCTAGAGACATAAATAGGGTTAGCTATATTGTACAATAGCCGCCAGCTGACAGAGCAGATTTTGTCTGATTTTCAAAAACTCTCTCCTGTTTAGTGAGGTGACATGCTGTTTCTCATCATTTTGGTTAGATAAGGCATCAACATTTACCAATCAAAATCCTGAGATAAGACACAGCCAAGACTTCATGGTTATATGAAATCTGCTGTAGAGGTCACTCCATTGACAGAAGTGGCAAACATTTGGGATAATGAAAAAGCTTAGCTGATATCACTTAGTACTGAAGTCTTACACAGTCACAAACAGCCATACAATGGCCAACTCTCCACAAGGGACAGCATTTTCCATTCTCACAATCAATCTGATCAATACATCCATGTATTATAACCTCTGTACAGTGGCTACTCCTCCATAACACCTAAATGATCTATCGCCAAGTTGGTCATTACAAAAAGGTTTAAAGTTATTTCAGGAAGAAAATATCCTTGACATTGAAAGGTATCTATTTCCCTAAGGAGTTCAAGGCGTTGGATTTCACTATAATATGTAGCACAAGTTGTTCATGAATGTCCTCACGTAAAATTCTAGGTATTTTATAACACTTATTTCTGAATCTGTAAGGTTTCTTGACTATTACTAAGTTATGTGACTAACATTAATTGCAAAAAACAGGTAATGGTCAATTTGAGGTTTTAGTGTGAAAAAAGTAATTGGCAATAATGTTTATGCATGTAAAATGTAAGTTAAAAAGAAATACAGTAAGAGAAACTAGAACATTCTCTTGAAATATTAGATCTTTTAAATCCTGAATAATACATTATTTTTACAGACAAAAATATCTCAAGAATTTCTCCTGAATTGCACATTGTCACAAAGCTTTTCTACTTTATCGAGAGAATGCAAAGCACAAAATTACAAATTTTTATCTCCATACAACCATTTTCATAAACTCTTTTACAATTAACCAAAAAAAGAGAAATTTCAGACAGCAATCAACTTTGAAACTAGACGCACACGTGCGTTCACTCGTGCCTATGCCTGGAGCCCTTTTTAAGAGAGGCTCCAATGACCGGCTCCGTTCGTACTCTTCCCCTAGCCGTTTCACGCATTCTTCACCATTCCGGGAAATAGCTAACCGTAACAAATGACCTTTTTTGAATCGGCTAACTTAAACTAAAAAATATCTTGATTAGTTAGTTTGTCTGTCAACAGCTATTAGTGCCTTTGTCTTTCTATTATCATGCATAGGTATTAGATATCTCCAACATGCAAAAATATACCAGTTTTATATTCAACTTCTTATTTCACTATATATCTCAATTGTTTGCTGTAAAGACTTCTACAACGGCATATTTGACACAATAACAAATCGTGTATTTTTTCGTTCATGTTTCGGATGTTATATATATGAATAAAAGACGTTACGTGACCAAACGCGAAATACAAGGTCAATGGAATCTAGTTTCATGCCATTCCGATATTAAATTAAAATTCACTACAAAAACCTCTCAAGATCTCTTGAATGCTTGAATGAGGAATATAATTGACTTGCTTCTATGTATGTTCGTTTAGCAACATGTAGGATGAGAAATTCGTAGTTTTCCAGCTCATAGGAAATAGTCGTTATCGCGAGGGCCTCGGCTTTCAAGTACTCCATTTAGAGTTCGATATTTGGTCAAAGTATTGGAGATGAAGCTCAAAATAACAGCCCATCCTGAAGCTCTTATAAGTATATAGGTATTTCTCGAGTTAAAAGCTCCAAATTACATTGTTCTACTGCAGGAAAAGCCCGTCTCTGAAAGCTATTTTCTTTGTAGTCGGCCATCTTGCATTCCTAAAGTTCCTGGCTTGCGTTCGCTGTCGCTCAAAGGTGATGAATGAAGGGCATTGTTTTTATGTTCTTAACCAATCAGAAGTCCCTCAGGACGAACAGAGGAAAAAAAAAAAAAAAAAAAAAAAAAAACATTTGCAGTTTATAACTCGTTCCCGGCCTAAAGGCCTGGGCACGAGTAAATAGAGCCAGCAATGAAAGATAGCTTTGCTAGCAAAATATTTTAGTGTATTTTAAGTGCATTTTGAAGTGTGTGGTCAACTCCGACACTCTAGATGCCTAAAAACAGATTTCCAGAAAGGAGATATTTTTCCTCAATATATCAGAAGAAATCCACAATTCATTGTCTACTGCTGTGAATTCAACCTTAATTAGAGTTTCTTACTAAACTTTTAATTAGAAGATCAGTACAAGTTTTGAATTATTGAAAAACTCCACAATAATTCACTATTGAAACCGTATTACAACATTTTTGTCGTTCGATAAAACTTAGGTTTTTGATAATAGTAAACATCAGAGTACAAAATAATCTTGAAAACTGTAGAGACTGTAGAGATATTTGTAATGAAACAGGGAATTACCTAAATTGGAAGACTTGGACATGGAATTAATGAATATTTTTGGAAAAATACTGGAAGTGCTGATTTATGAAACAGAAGAGAATATCTTATGCAATAGGTAAACAGTATTTTGACAGAAAACTTTTTTGATAAAATCAAACTTTCTCTTGTACACATCCAAGCTTTCTGTTTGAACAGCAACAAATTTCTTTGAAAGAGAAGGGTAAATATTATAGATTTTTACTTTAGACAGAATTTAAGGTATTAGAAGGTTTCTCTTGAAGAGTTTAATAAAAACGTAAATAATTTAACATTATTTTTCACAAAAATACTGAAAATTGTTGCACGTAACAAACCCTTTGAATTCTAAATAACGTTGACTGGGTTTCAAGAGGAATATCACCAATGCTCATATTATTGTATAAAAGGAAGTAAATATATTAATAAATTTAAAACTACACTCCCACATTTTGAAAACTATATGGAAGTTCGACAATTCCATGATCCACGAAGTTAAGCACGTTGTAAGTTACAGCATGTATTAAGAACTTGTCACTCCAGGGAGCCGGTTACAAAAGTAAAGTGATTGAACTATTTGACTAGCTTCCTTCAAGTGTACGGTTAAACAAACAAATCTAAAATACAATAAGAATGTTTAAAATCTCACCTGCGCCTCCCCTAATCCTAATTCTAACTTGTCAAGAGATTCTTGGACAAGTCCTGCCTTCGCCTCTTCGAGTTCAGTGTTCTTGTTGTCTTGTATGTTTAGATTCGACAACAGCGAAGAATGTTCATTTTTCAAGGTTTCTAACCCACGAACTACGTTTTTAGTGTTATTTATTATTTCATCTTGAGTCCATTTACGATTTTCATCCAGTTGAGCCATGGTATCTGTGAGCTTTTGAAGGAGAAGATAAGTCGACGATCCTTAATCAAAATGGCTACCCCTCGTTTTGGGGTGAAGAATTACGGAGAGAAATTTCTCAAAGAATTGAGTCCCAGTGCATCCAATTCTCGCTACTTTGAAAGTATGACTGTCATTGCTTGTGTATCAACCGTATGGTGGGCCTAATGGCCACAATTTAGCTTCAAGATCGATGAATTTTCAACTCCTTTACAGCAAACTTTCAACTGACCCGACAGAGCTACATGACCTGCCAAACCTACCAAAGCCATATAATTGGTTCGCGAAGCTATAGAATCCCTGGGGGGTAGAGGTAAGACATTCAGGGAAAGAAGCCGTTTTACCATTTCCCATACAACTTTTTATCAAAAAAATACATTTTAAATAATTGAAAATAAAATTGTTTTTAAGAGTGTTTGTTTAAATTTGCACCAAATCATTTCATAAATAAGTTTTCGTAAGTACAAAAGTCTCTACTTACCCCCTCCCTTGACAGATTATCATATAATCGTTCCTGCTGGGGATGACACGTTTATGTTTGCATAAATTAATCAGTTTAAAAAAATTAATTAAGTCACAAAGGCATCCTTGTACTTTTATCGTCTCTCAAACTTACAGGAATTATAACCAACAATGGTTCATAGATCCAAGTAGTTTTTTCAACTGAACATTATAATCTCAACACTCATCTAAAGAAATTAAAATTCATCAAGACGTTGGATGACATGAGGGCAAAACTTGGGGGGTGGGGGTGGGGGGGTGGGGGGTGAGGATGATACTGTGTGATATGAAAAAGGGTTGAAAGAAAAGAAATGAATAACAAACAAGGGAAATATTTCACATTTTTCTCTTTTTGTTACCTTTGGCCTTGGGGTATCTGATTTTGTGGCACAATAACCCTGGGCATGCAGTGGCAGATCCAGGATTTTTCCAAGGGGGGGTTCCGTTTTTTAAACCCATCTGTGTATAATACTCTATTGCTTGGTCGATGATTGACCAAAAATGGCTAAAAACCTTCAAGGGTGGGTGGGGTGGGGGGGGGGGCGGTTCTGTGGACCCCTTCGACCCCCCTGGATCCGCCACTGCAAACCAAGGATTTTTGGCACTGAACACTAGTACAGCTTTTTTGGTGATAAATCAGAATGTTAAACAAGAGTATAAGAATAGTGCAATATAACTGGACACCATACTCAGTGACTAAGTGGGCCCTTGAAGATGTTTGAAAAACAGTGGCCCTCGATTAAATTTCATTCAAACTTCACAGTTTTACTCATTTTGATGCACTCTTTCCAGCTATGAGAGTTATATTTTTGTACTGTGACTTTTGAAATTACATGATAAAAGCTCATTAGTTTGATACCCCTAGTGTCTAGAATCAGTAACCGTTTCTTGTGACACAGGCCACTGATGGACTCTCGATAGGTTGCAACACAAAACATTCTTCAGTTTTGAGGGTTTTTTTTGTCACTCAATTTAAAAAAAAATTTAACTTCAGTTGATGATCCATTTAGAGACTTGCTCAGTTTCATCCTAAAGTATTGCTATTGCTTTCAAGAATGGTCTGCCAAAGTCTGTTAGTTTTGCTTTGAAGTGGGGTTATTTCACTCCCCCCCCCCCCCCCACAAAGGAATGCAACCAAAAGGAATAAATTCTACTGTCTTCTTTTCTGTTATCAAACCAAAGTACGTCTTATTCAATAAAATGAATAGGTACACAAACAAGAAAAGTAAAAACTTACAAACTGTATATTAAAAAAGTATTTAATAATGACTAATAATTAATATTATCCTATCAATAGTGGTCTTACAAAGGTACCACATTTTGAAAAGTAGCAATAATTACTTGAATACATTGCTTACTAAGTTACAATTTTCATCCACTAATATTCATATTAAAACCTATGCTAATAGTCTTATGGATACATGTATGGGCTTGCACAAATGAATGAAGGCAGATATGCATGCCTGAATAGGGTAAGGCATGGTAAATTCAAGTCTTATGAAGACTGAAAGCACTGGGTCAAAACATGATGGGGCTAATGATTAAAGGGACAACCAACAAAAGAGCCTAAGTGACTTTCCTGATTTCCAGGAATATTTAGGAATAGGCAAATAGAACTTTATTTTTTATGTTGGTTACACTATTACCTAGTAAATAGATAATAATTTTTTGAGGTGACACTAAATGGCAAGTCAAAAAATACCATTTCAGAGCATTTGAGAAAATGAGTAAAACTCACCCAAAAAGTCACTTAAGCCCCTTCAATGCACATCTCTTCAATATTACTGTTTTGTTATCTGGATCTCAAAAGTGAGACTATCAATGGCTAGACTTTCCTTTTTTGTTTAATGATTTGTTTTATTTTTGCTTGCCAAAATTGAAGCAAATCATCAAAAATGAAAAGCAAGTAGAGAGAAATGCAGAGACTTACAGTCCTGACACACTGAGCATACCTTGGCAAACCCCTGTACAACAGATTCAATTAATTTATAACCTAAAAAGTCATTGGTTAATAATATACCTCTAAGACTTAAAAGAAAAGCAAACTCGAGGCTCTAAAATGACCACAACTACTACTGTTTTAATTACTTTTCCCAAATAAATTGTTGATTGTCCACTAGCCTTTATGTAGAGTACTTCATTATATGGTCTGAAATTGTTTGGACAATCTCACTGAATTGTCGTACAAATGTAGAGACTTTTCCAATTTGATTTGGTCATTTAGTTATCTAGTTTTCAATAATTAGTTATTAGTTATTAGTTATGACTGTATATTTTGATAAAAACAAATGAGAGAGCTGTAAATCAAGTTATATCAAGTCGATAAATTTTGGAAAAGTTTGTACATTTGTATTTATTGACAAGTCCATGATAATGTCTGAAAAATTTTGTGACCATAGCATTAAGTACTCCACATGACACTTGGGGCCAATCTGTCAGTTCTCATAAGGAATAACTCTTTTGTGATATAATACTGAGCCAAAATGAGCAGCCAAAACTAGGGCAAATGTTTTTCTTTTGTAACATGACGAAAGCTAAATCATGGTCATATGGAACTATCAAAAGCAAATCCCAATAGAGACAAATGCTAGATCTAAGAATAGCCAAGACACCAAAACTTGCAATTGAAATAGCAAGTTTGACGAACACTCAATTTTGGCTCAAGAGCTTTAATTATTCTTGGGTCTTCAACAAATTTCAGCATTCTGAGGCACAAGTAAAGCCCTGTTAAAGGGCCACTTGAATGGATAAAAATTCCTTTTGATAGATTTTAATCTAAGTAGTGCTTTAACTTGACATGTAAATCATTCTTAGAAACAAGATTCTTTCTCTGCAGTCTTGATCTTTCCTGTTTTGTTAGTAAATTGTTTCAAACAAATAATACAACTTCCTTAGAAGACTTGATTTGAGACCCACCATCCTATTGCAGCAGTTTAAATAAAACTACCAAGTAAAACACTCACAGGGCAGATTTAAGAAGTAAAAATAGACAGCCAAACCTAAACCCAGTACCAAATTAAGGCACACACCAACTTATGATCTTCCTAAAGCTTACATACAGTGTGTTTCATCTAACTTTTATAAGTGAGTTCTGAAGTTTGTTGTGAAGTTTTGAAGTTCAAGTTGTGTAGTGAACTTCAAACTTACTTCCTGTGCACATTCAGAAATTCATTAGAATCAAGACTTGCACTGAGATGAGTTACATCATTGACAAAGCAAGGCAGTGCTTTGCTTAAAGAAGTTCACAAATTGATCATCAAAATAGAATCTTCCATGCTTGTCTAGCTTGAATCAACAAACTTGATTCTAATTAAAATTTCCAAATTCAAGCAGGAAGTAAGTTCAACATTCTCAGACGAAATTTGTTGTGAACTATGACCTGAACTTTAAAACTTCTGAATCAGAACTTCAAACACACTCATCAAAAGTTCTGTGAAAATATGCACTGTTGAGTAACAAAATACACAAATCATATACTTTAGATGTACATGTGGGAGTCCAGCTACAGTTTAAGATTAAGTTAGAAATAGCTGTACCATAACATTACAAAAATATCATAATAAAATCCAATACAAATCCACACTATGACAAAGCTGCACTCCAATTTCTGTCTTCATCTTTCATCTTTCGCTTCTTTCTGACAACAAATATATCATCATCATCATCTCCACCTCCTTCTTCTTTAATTTGCTCATCATAATCATACAGATATACATCAGCCTTCAGCGATGACCTGCGGCGACTTTTTGGAATGCTAACTTGAGATTGTGCAGTCAGTTGTAATTTGATAGCACTTGTATTCAGCTTACCAGCTGACGTAATCAACTTACGCAAGTCTTTCATTTTAGCACTTTTCAAAACAAGAGACACTTCTGGTTGGGGTGGTTTTCCTTTCTCTTCACTGGAAACTTCTGCATTACTTTTTTCTTCACTCTTTTCTAAGGAGAATGTTGATCGGCATTCTGGGGAAAATTTGCCTAGAGACTGAACTAACTTCTTGGCCCAGTCAGCGTGAAGGACGGGAGTGAGGCTTCCTTCTTCCCAAAGACAGATGCCATCATAGAACTGAAGCATGAGGGAGAAAAATAGTGGATCCTTGGTAAAGGGAAGGCCATCTGTTTTATCAACTGCACCCTTAAGAATATTTGGGATCAGGTCATTTGCTATCTCATAAAATTCTTTGTACATTTCTTCATCTTCTTTGGAGTAATTGTACCTACAAGAAATTATACAGCAAAACAACTATTCAGATAAAATTAAGATAATAGGACCTTTTAGGTGACTCTGCCTGTCTGGGTGCATTCTTGAGGACCTGCTTTACTGTTACTGCTGCTGCTGCTGCTGTTTTCATTATTATTTTTTAATAGATGCCTTTTGACTAGTTTGAATATGGTAACTTTTATTTGAACCCCGAGTTGTGTTTTTCGATGTTCAGCACACGTGTTCCACATGGAAATTTGCATTAATTAAGTACTTGTTCGCACAACTTTTTGAAAATTCTCATTAATTTTCTAACGAGTATATTTTGTTCACGTTGTTAAAATGCTTCATGACTACCTTATTATATGAAGATTCAGGATAAAAATGACATCACCACTACAGAAAAAAATGTGCTCAGCTCGCACAAACTACTTTTGCATGAGACCCAGGGGCAAAGGGGTAAGTACAGTGTAGTAGCTGCTTTCACAGGCTATTCATGGTAGGGTATACAGTAGATGTTTTCTGTGACAAGCCATTATTAGTTTTATCCAAGTGGTTCGAGTCACTTAGCATTGTCCAGGCTGTTACAGTATAACTTATGCTAGAGCAGATAAATTTTGTACGAGTGTGAAAATGGCCCTGACAGCATGGTTACAGTAGGAATTTCAAATATTTTTAGAGACATCACGGGAATGACACAATCATGGCACGGTGTGGTCCATTTCACACTCATACGAAATCTGCTCTATTAGTATTACACAACTTACTTTCCAGCCACGTGAGCGGCCTCAACCCAACACTTCAATGATTCAATGAAGAGTTTCTTGCGGTTGTAATAGCCACCAAGATATGTGTATGGATAGATGTGCTGATCATTGTAAACTTCTTTTGCAATGGCTATGGCCTCCTCAAAGATTTGTTTGCAAAGAGGCCTTTCTGGTGTGGAAGAAATTTCCTCTTGGTCTGCCAGGTTAGCAAGAGCCATAGGGTACCTGAAAATACAAAATACAGGAAAAACTATTATAAGCAACGTAATCATGAAAGTGGTAATAATACCACCATTTTTGGTGAAAAATAATTACCATCTCAATTCCAATAAATGTCAGAGCTGGCAGTATTGAGAGGTGGAGATAGTTAAATAATTTATTAAATAATAAATTATTGTAGGCCAGTTTCCACAAGTTATAGAAGCAGAAGTAGAAGTAACATATAAGCAGTCGATTTATCAGCAGCGATGCTAATAATTTTAGTAAAAGAACGACATGGTAGATACTTTTCTAAACTTTGAGAACTGTTGTAACACCACACTGATGATGGCATAAGTCATGCCGAAACATGTCTGATAATAAAAAGAAAAGTATCTACCATGTTGTTCTTTTACTAAAAGCAACATACACAAATTCAGTTATGTACTACTCATTGTCCTCTCTGACATCTATGCAAGAGCCCCTTTGAATCTAATGGCCCACATGACAGTGTACACAATCTGCCATGTTGGAATGCAACAAAATGAGTGAGCTTAGTCAGTCAAGCTTCACTTTCTTTTGTTTTAGATCTCTCACTACATATTTGCCATCCAGTATGATGGATTTTGTAGCATTTTGACTATTAGATGCAAAGGGTCTATAATGAATAGATCTGTAGATATTGCTTGCACCTATGCTCACAGGTAACCCAAGCTCGACACTTTTATAAGAAAATGTATGGGGATTTAGAGTTAAGTTGGAAATATTTAAATAGAGATTTTAGGATTAACTAGCCTGCGTCACATCCGGACTTTTCCTCCGTTAAGTCTGTCTGCGAAATAATGAACAAAACCGTGTTCTGAGACCCCCAGCAAATAGCAGGATTATAGATAATAGATCCTGATTGGCTGATGCATTTTTCAATTCTAACGAGACTCTTGATTGGCTCGTTTAATGTTCATTGTGTTGATGTTTTGACAGCTTGATGGACTCCAGTTATCAACAAACTTTATTGCTAGCATGACCCGAGGTCAATCTCGTAATTTCTATTTGAGAGAATGTTTTGTGAACTAAGGCTATTATTTAGCAATATGTTCGATTGGAATGTTTTGAAAGTTTCCTTTTATAGCAGGCAAATCGATGTATGTAACTGGTAGGTTGTTTTGAATGAAAAATCTGTCTGTGTTTTCATAATCACGGTAAATCTAACGGAAGTGTTGTCATGGCGAAGACAAACACACCAGTGATTAGAGAGCCAATCATGAGTCTCATTAGAATTTAAAAGAGGCCCAGCCAATCAGCATCTGTTATCTATAATCGTGCTATTTGCTGGGGTCTCAGAACACGGTTTTGTTCGTTATTTCGCAGATGGACTTAACAGAGGAAAAGTCCGGATGTGACGCAGGCTAGGATTAACCTATTGTGTTATCCTGTTGATTTTTGACCCTTGTATGCAGTTCAGTGAATTCCAAAAAAGCTTAAAAACGTCATTTAATATCTTTTACCAGGATTTCACTGCTTTTTTAGAACAAAGCTGAGTAAAAAATATTTTGCTCTGGGCTATAAGTTGGTGGGTAGCATTATATGCCAATTCATTTGAGCCCCCTCCCTGAGAGGTCACAATTTGTATGGTTCCTAGGCCTGGCCGTGAGAGTTCGTCCCACTTGTTTGAGTCATGGTAAAGATAGCATTCACTGTTAGGAGTCGTAGTTTAAAGTTTACAGGAGGACTGCTAGCTCATGGCTGCGGCTAGCACCAATTGAAATACACAGATTTAATGTCAAGCTATCCCTTCATACTCCTGTGAAACAGAATGCTCATCCGATTTGTATTTTCCGAGAAAATCAATTCAAAGCGGAGTGCATTGAACATGGTTTTGGCTCAGCAGCTTTCAACCTTGTCATTAATCTCTTAGGGGGGTGGCTATCTTCAAGTGAAATTCACTGAAACTGCATATAAGGGTCAAAAATCAACAGGATGACACAACAGGTAAGTCCTGGAATCTTTATTTAAATATTTCCAACTTAACTTTAAATCCCCATACATTCTCTTATAAAATGTCAAGCTTGGGTTACTTGTGCTATGTTTTCACTACACAAGTAAAAACAAGGCCATAAACTCTCAAATGGGTAAGAGAAAGATTAAGCTTAAAGATTAAACTTTCAAATGGGTAAGAGAAAGATTAAGGATATTTCAACAGAAAAACTTTCATATGTCTTTGAACTTAAAAAAATAAACACATTTCAATATTAAGTTTCATTGAGGTCTGGAGTCAACCTATTACATCATTTTGGTTACATTACCCCCATCCTCCCCCTCCCCCTCAAAAAAACATATTAATAATAACAATGTTCAACAAACTCGAACCCCAAATATACAAAATGTAATGAAAAGTTTGATGCTAACCTTTTCAAGTGACCCAAATCATATAGAATCCACAAGAGTTCCTGCATACAAAATAATGTTTTTAATCAGTTCTTAATACCCAACTATGATATAAATCTATCTTATTGCTATTTTAATTGACTTTTCAACTGATTTCACTTGTAAGAGTTTTGAAACCTGGAGACACACCCCTAATCTAAGTGGTACATATACTTCTCCCTGGGCCTTACTTTCACTTTACTTTACTTTATTTAAGGAATATAAAATGCATGCGCATGTCTCTGTTCTGTGATATAAACACGATGGAAGATGTAGAGCAAGAGAAAAGCAAGCTTAGGAACACGAGGTGTAGCCGAGTGTTTCTCTTGCTTTTCGAGTGCTCTACATCTTCCAGAGTGTTTACATCACAGAACAGAGACATAAGCGATCATTTCTTTTTATATTGCTTTTATAAAATATTTTCGACATTTTTTGAGCGAGCCATGTCTCTGTCCTCTGATATAAACACGGTAGCCAGCCAATCAGCGCGCACGTTATATCTCAAGTATTTTATAATAGTACTGTATATACCTTCTGCAGATTTGCAAGTTCTACACTGTCTTTATTATGGTTGATTCCAACATTGATAGATGAAACAATGGAGGCTACTTCCATGTGTCGAGTACAACGAACAGCAAACCCACTCAAGTAAAGCCAACTATTGCCATTTTCACCTCCAAATTCAACTGGCTTTCCTCTTTTGTCTTCGTTTCCTTTACCATGCCATGTTACTTCTGCTGTCTCAGAGCCGTTAAAGCCATAGCAAACCCAGGCATGGTCTTCAGATAAGCACAGATGTACATCGTTATAACCAAGGGCTTGGCACATTGCTACTACAGTGAGGGCCACCCCAAAACAATCAAGACGATTGCCTATAAGTGTGAATACAAAACGAATACAGTTTATTTATGACAACTGTACCACTTGTATTAGCACTTGAAGTTGCCCATGCGATAAGAGTGGACAGAAGTGAACCATGATCAAAGTCTAGCTTCTCCTTAGCAATCAATATCATTGAAACAAGAAATTACACTTTGATCAAAGATTCTGCTGCTCTTTCAGTCTCATTTAATTTTTCAAGGAAGAATACATTTTAAATATACATGTATGTACAATAAGTTTGCCTTGTAAAGAAGCCCATTTTTTTTATTTTGTTGGATTGTAAAAACATTTGTGTAATTGTGGTTGCAAAAAGAGAAGGGGAAAAAACTATCAAACATATAACATTCAGGTAACTTTGAAAGGTACAAAAGCAAAAGCTTATGTGTCTGCCTCAGATGAGCAATTCCAACGCGAAATGTTTCAAAAAATCTGAAGTGAAATTAATCGACTTTTCCACCCTGTAGAATCATAACAAGTGCACATTTCAGTAAGCAAAAATAAAACTAAACATCTAATGCTTTATTTTATATTGTTTTATGATAAAAGGAATATGGTATAAGGGAAGTTTCCGTGGTTATTTTTCGGAAATTTGAAGTAAAAATTGACTCACCAGTCAGAAAGCTGTATAAGTTTTGAATATGGGGTCTATCTTTGAAGTAGGACTTGGCCAAACAACCCCAAACCAAATCAGCAACACTTTTCACGAGCTCTCTTGTAGCTGGCTTGTTTTCAGCGTTAAACGAGAAATCCCGCTGAAGAAGAGCCATGAATTTGCAGTAAAGAGCATCAAACGTTTCCTCATCCAAATTCGGACAACTAGAGGTAGGGTCACTCACTCCAGTTTTGCAGGTATTTGCTTCTTCAAAGAAGCCGAGAATCAGAGAGAGCTGAGCAAGATTTGGTTGTTCTTTTTTAAGCTCTTCTTTGAAGAACTTAACAACAGATTCGTTGTCTTTAAGTGGGAAAAAGTCTTTTCTGGAATCCATAGTAGTGTTGGGTGACTGAGTCTTGCAAACACGTTTGGTTCTTTGACGTCGTACTAGTACGCTTTGTCTCCCTAGTCCAACAACTCTCCACAAAACATGCCTTATTTTTCCGTCACATTTGCAAAACGATGACTAACTTTTGCTTTTGTTTTAGATCAATGTCCACTATTGCCAAATAAAAACTGCACGGATAAAGCAACGAAATTGAAAAAGTGTTAATAAAGAACAAGATCAGAACAACCTTCCCCACGCCACAAACTTACATTGATAAACAAATCGCCTCGAACTCGACCGACTCCCGAGTCGCCTTTTCGCGAAAAGAGTAACCGAAGCGACCGAAGCATACCCGAAGTGAACCGAAGTGAAACGAATTATAGCCGAAACGTTTCGGAAAATGTTCTGGTGCTTGAACAATTTCCGTTTTTCCTCTTTTCAGTTTCCTTTTCCTTGTCTTTCCTCTTTTTTTTTTGGAGGGGCGTAGATTGACTCATTGTTGCTTTATTTTTCTTCGTGGTTTTTCTTTCTACAATTTTTTTTTGTGATTTATCTCTACCTAAGATTTCCTCGACTCTTATATATATATCGTCGATAAACTTTTTAGGATAAGTTTGCTTCATCAATTCTGCAAAAAAATACTACGTCTTTTCATCAAATTCGTAAATCTTATTCGTATTTGATAATATAATTTTTGACCACAGTCACTTATCAGCAATATTATTTCATTTTATTTTAATTGAAAATTTTAATGATAAAAAAGCACACATTTCAATCTTTCAAAATACGTTTTCTGATAACTTTGTTTTTGCGTTGTCTAATCCCTACATTCCCTCGACACATTCCCTCCATTTCAAATCTTTCGGGATTATCACGAAAGATCTTTGTAACCCTCGTGAACACTCGTAAGAATTCCGGGGGAGTCTCGTAGGACATGCGTTGTATGTATTTGTGACGTCGGAATGATCATCACGTGGCGTAATCGACCTCGCAAGGATTAGTGAGAAGGTAGCCATCTTGAAGGTAGGTATGAAATGTGGCATTGAAAATTTCTCATATTTTCGTTCATATTTAACGTCTTATTCCTCCAAATAGAAGAACGTATAATTTGTACACATAACTAACGATTATCTTTTCGTACAGATTCTCAATTTGGGGTTTTTCTCTTATCTTTTCTTTCCAAGCAAGTTTTCTCAAGCCATTTCGTCATCTCAGGACGATTTTATGAAGTTGTCTAATTGTACAGGTACTTTTAATACATCTAATCGTTCTTAAATGTTGTGATTATCTTTTTGTTTTTAGGGTCGGTGATAGCTTCGTCCTTAAACGAAATACTAATGAAAATTGAAGTTATAATTCGTCTCATTTCGTCCCCGAAAAAATCTTTCCATTAGCCTTGCGACCACTATTTTCGTTTTTGTGTATAAGACAATGTAAAACTCTCGTCTTTTTCTTTACTTTATTCACTTGTAACAATGACGAAAGTAGTCTTTCAGATGCTATAATTTGCCTCGTAATATGTCTATGTATATTTTTTTATTCGTTGGTCGCTGAGTCATCGAATTCGAAGCCCTGACTTCAAACTCAAAGAAAACAAAATGGTCTATTTGACATAACCCTAACTTACATTAAGCTTATAAAAACTTATATATTCTTTGAATTTTAGTTACATTTTAGTTAAGGGCTGAAATTCTAATAAAGGGGGGCACATGGAGTTCTTATTCTTGAAATAATGAATTCCAATCGGCCATAATTAGCATTAAAAAGTAAAGGCAGTTCTCAGTGAGCATAAAACGAGAATTCCCTCAATTTTTGTAAGCCGAACCAAGTTCGTTGATCAAATATTGATTGCTTTCTTTTCCAATAGAAGAAAATATATTCATGTTGTCTCAGAAGGAAACCAGACATATCATATTTCCTAAAAGTAAAGGCTTTGCCAATCAAAATGGGGTTAATTTCAACTCTTTATAAACAATGGCAGAATAAAAAGATCTTCGAATTCGTTGCACACATTGATGTAAACATTTTATTTTCCAATCCTTCTAAACACTTCAAATGATGGTCTTTAAAAATTCAATATAGAAGATTCTCAGGGGTTTTTTCTTGGCTGAATACCCTGTGGCTCTTGAATTGTTCACCTTTGTTCTTCTTTGTTGCATTTGCATCTGTTTTGGGGCTTCTAATGGGAGATCATAATTGAATTCTCAAAGCATACATTCAAATACTTTTTGGAAGCTTTTCCTTGCATTTACTCTGAGGAATACCTTGATATTGGTAAAGCGTCTAAGTACCATGGCTTATCAAAGACGTTGACTTTTCTGATAGCCCGTTATGAGAAAATCCTTACTTTTGTCTTAAAATTTTCTTGCCATTAACTCACTGTTATCTTCAATACAAACCTTCTACCTTTGGACAAAATGAATTTATTCTCCCATCATTTTGATTCCTCCCTATTAAAAACTACTTGTCAATTTTCTAGACTTCAATATAGTAAGTTTTCTGCTAAGATTACTTTGTGGAAAATTACTGATAAAGAAAATTGATGGTGATTAAAAATATAATCCCAAATATATTGCTCTGCAGAAATGTTTGTTGTCTTTAAGGAAACATTGGTTTAAATCCGATTATTCATTTTTTGAAGGGATATTTCTGGGAGGAACATTGATATTTCAAGTTGTTTACATAGATATTCCAGCTCCCTTAAGTACCCTACAGTCTGGTAAATATTTTGAAAAGGGCTTTCATGGTCGGAC